>JAKIRV010000037.1:0-88733 GCA_022577725.1 Wickerhamiella dianesei | reverse complement strand
GATAAATCCTATGCATACGACTTAAATGTACGACCGGGTATTGTAAGTGGTAGAGTAGCCTTGTTGTTACGATCCACTGAGATTAAGCCTGAGTTGTCTGATTTGTGCAACCGCACACACTAAAGTTTCGTAGACGGGTGTCTCCGATAGTTTAGTGTTAATATTATTGAATATTATCGAAATACTTGCGTTCTATACAGCAATAACAAAGAGTGCATCTGAGATTGAAGCCGTATTGAACTTATTTACAGCCGTCTTTCAAGAACATATACTCCCCCAGTTGAGTCCATCCTCAATCTTCATCGTGCACACCTCTCAAGAATATCTTGACAATCTCTTAACTGAAATAATCTAACAACCAGCTGAGCTTAATTTCCTAGGACGAAAGATCGTTCAACCATCCTCTTACAGCCATTGTCTGAATAAAAGAAAAAAAGGTTCAACCTTCGTTCAACTGACAAGTTTAAATGAGCTATAGTACTCAGTGTGGATGGTGTTGGGGCCTCACTTACATGAGTATGTCCAAAGTCTTAAGATGTTTCAAGACTTTGAGGCCCGTCTTTGATTGGAGATGTCCATGTTTCGGTGCATCTAGCTCATTGGAGATTTCAACCGGTTTGAAAATGTCCAAAGTCTTAAGATGTTTCAAGACTTTGAGGCCCGTCTTTGATTGGAGATGTCCATGTTTCGGTGCATCTAGCTCATTGGAGATTTCAACCGGTTTGAAAATGGGCGAACTAGGATTAGGCTGTATTTTCAGAGAGTGTAACTCGATAGATGTCGAAACTATATCGAAGGTAGAATTTTATTTTGGAGGGTCACTCAGATAACCTGTCGTATTCGCGCTTTGTCTTTAGCATTGACGAAGTTGTGAAAACAGGGTCGTCTTGCCTAGCCCTCCGGGACAGTGCGTCCAGAATAGCGATACTAACTTGGAACCAAAGCAATGCTTGCTATTTGGACAGCCAAGCGAACAACTACTTGCAAGTATGGAGGATAAAAAATAAGCGGTATCGACAGGATTCGAACCTGTGCGGGCAGAGCCCAATTGATAATCTTCGGTGGGAAAATTCTAATCAATCTCCTTAACCACTCGGACACGATACCGATTTATGAATGGCTTTGAGGTTCTATGGATAGCTCCATCCGCCATATCGTTAGAATAATGGCCCACTTGGTCGTCGCCCCAGGTGGTTATTGGGGAGAGAATATTCGTCGGCAAAACGTCATACAAACACGTTTCAACTCAGACCCACGCTTCGCCTGAATTGTTTGATGTGACGGCTGAGAAAGGTAAACTTTCCAGCACTGCGTGTGGTGGTGTATGCAGCAGGCTTGACCTCATCGAAATGTGCTCGCGATGATGCTTAGTGATATGCTGCCTTATAGCTACATCACATATTCGACAACTCCACGATACACACACTGTATAAGGTGTGGAAATCAAGAGGCGAACGTGCCGGAATGGGGAACATCGAGTCAAAAGTGGCGTTCAAGACTAGGTTTGCCTCGTTATGGACGGCCTCCGATATAGATCGCGATGATTCAGTCTGGGCGGCACTTTTCGAGCCTACCTCCAGCGTTCACGAGGTGTTTTCTATTGTGTCCCCAGACGACGTACGTCGAATCAGAGACAGTCACCCAGAGAACTTTGAGACACTTTTGTACGCAGTCACTGACAGATTGTCTCAATTAGCACGAAGCGCTGCTATCGGAAGCGGTGTGGAGCCTCAACTGCGAGGATGCCTACGAATTATAGCCCGAGTGTTTCCATTTGTATACGAGAGGCCAATTGACCGCACGCGACAACAATGGGCATCTTCCTTTGTGTGGAACACGAGTTCGCCCCTCATTGGGCCCCGACTCATCGACGCCTTAGCAGGCATGTTATTGACACGTGGATTCACAGTTCCCATAACTGGGTCTGAGTTGATCTGGGCCACTGGTCTTGGTCGGAGGACGGCACCTGAGGAGTCTTTCTCTGGGTCCTCTAAATTCAATGAGAACCGAATTGAGGTTCTTCGGGCCCTGTTAGCTGTATTGTCCGAACCGTTGTACACCCCGTCCGCCTCTGGTCTCGATTATTGGGCGTCTTCTTCACCAACTGCTCACCGTGCAGAGGCACTGTGGTCATTGATAAACTTCGCTTTGGCGTACGAGCCGAAAATTTGGAACCGGCCATTTGAGGATGCGCTGTTACCCGATCTCAATGGCCATCTCGCCGAGTTGTGCATAGAAACTGCTCTTTTGGTGATTACCCACGCTCCAGCGCCGCCGTTGAAAAACCGTTTCCGCAGGCTGCTGGCGAAAGTCAATGCTGATGAGGATCTCTGGTTCTTAGCAGGTAGGCTGTCGGAGCAGCTAGTTGAGCGAGGATCCGATACCAAATTGCCAATTGTCGCTTTACTTTGGGAAGCTATTCAGTCAAATCCTGACTTTAAAGCTCTCGTCACAAAGGCAGTTGCACCCGTACTCAATGATGCTTTGGCAGATATAGTCATGTTGACGGCGTCATCAACCACTTCTTCTCCCGCAGATGTGGATGCCAGTCGGATTGCATCATACGTGCTTTTGACTCTAACTGCAGATCCGGAATACGCTAAACAGACAGGATCGGCACTGTTCCGTAAGTTCATTGCCAACAATACGAGCAACTCGCTAGAACCATCGTTGGCAGACGTGATCTGGAACGTGTCGCCGAACCTCAACCTTGGACCTAGAGAAGCTGATGAGTTTGCCGAGTTCATTTCGCGGCTGCCGGTGCCAGGAGATAGCTCAGACCAGGGAAATAACCAGGACGTTGAGAGTGACAGACAAGACAATGGGGAAATTCGGGAGGCTCTTGCAGCATGCGCTCGGGTTATTATAGACCACTACCCCACAAACAATCACACGCAGCCAGCGTTGGAGAAGAGACAGGTCAAGTTCCCTGCATTTCCAGTCACATGGCAGCCTCTCAAGTTTATTTGGAACCGTGAAAGGTTCAGATGGTATGTAGGTGTCATTTGGGGTTGTGCATATCGCACCGAACAGTGGAACCCGAAACGCTCGGGACCAGGTTCGGGAGTGGGACTATGGGCGAACACGAAGATCGAACTGTTCAAAGTTGAGACCACTAATCCTCCTCAAGTCACCTTTAGACGACCGCAAGGAGCAGTTGATGCTGCTGCAGATGCAACAATAGGTCTGGTTAAGGGAATTGTCAACAGATTCTGGACCTAGGCACTGGTAACTATTTATTTTATTTAATTTGACCGTTTTTATTTGAATGATCACGTGGAGTCCTTCGCCAAAACTTGGGGGGTCGAACTGACGCATCAGGAGCTTTAGGATGTGCAGTAGTCAGCTGTTCGTCCCCTTGGCTCTCTGTATCTCTCTGAGTTGATCCCCCGCGATCACCGTGTTGAAACAACCATTGACGAAGAGTTCTCCAGCATTGTACACAATAACACAGAGATGCCGGGCATGAGTACTGACAAGACGATCTATGTGACTCCTGATGGAAGTCACTTGTCCACGAAGGAGCGAGTTGTCAAAGACGTTCCCTATCCAGCGGCCCAAATTCCTAGCGATTCAACAGTTTTCTTACCTGATGGAAGACCGAATCTCGAATTTTTGAAAGAGCATTTTTTCCATGAGGGTCGTCTCGAAGTTTCACAAGCTTTGCGGATCATAAGCACCGGCCGCAAACTCTTGGCAAAGGAGCCTAATCTCCTTCACATTGACGCTCCTGCCACTGTTTGCGGAGACATACATGGTCAATTCTATGATCTGATGAAATTGTTTGAAGTGGGAGGGTCCCCTGAGACCACTCGGTATCTGTTCATGGGTGACTATGTTGATAGGGGATATTTCGGGATCGAGTGTCTATTATACCTTTTGTCGATCAAAATCTGGTATCCACAACAGTTCTGGCTGTTAAGAGGCAATCACGAATGCAGACACTTGACTAACTACTTTACCTTCCGACGCGAATGTGAGTACAAGTACAATGAAACAATCTACAACGCATGCATGCAGGCATTTGATGCCCTTCCACTGGCGGCAGTTATGAACAGACAGTTTTTGTGTGTACACGGCGGCTTGTCTCCGCAACTCAAAGTGTTGTCGGATATTGAAAAGATCGATCGGTTCAGAGAACCGGCCACGAAGGGGCTGTTCTGCGACCTGTTGTGGTCGGATCCCCATGAAGACTTTGGCAATGAGCCGGACACCGTTGCTGCATCATTATATGTACCGAATACCACACGCGGATGCAGCTATTTCTACACATACTCTGCCGTGTGCAAGTTCCTTGCCAAGAATAAGCTGCTCTCGGTGATTAGAGCCCACGAAGCTCAGGATGCGGGATACAGAACCTACCGCAAGAATGACGTGACCGGTTTCCCTGCAGTCATGACGATTTTCTCTGCACCCAATTACCTCGATGCATACAACAACAAGGCGGCCGTCCTCAAGTATGAGAACAATGTGTTGAACATTCGGCAATTCAACAGCTCGCCCCACCCTTACTATCTGCCCAACTTTATGGATGTTTTTACGTGGTCTTTGCCGTTTGTTGGAGAGAAGGTCAGCGAAATGCTAATGGCCATCCTCAACACCTGTTCGCAAGAGGAGCTCTCTGCACCGACCAACGAATCTGGTAAGAAGCAAAGCGAGAAAGTGCTGGCGACTTCCACAGCTCCAACGGAACTCAGGCGACGAGCTGAGGCAGAAGCAGAAGCAGACGCGATTCCAGATTCAGCAACCTCCGTCGAATCTGTTCGTCGAGATGCATCAGTACAAGACGTTCAGAAACCAGAGATTAAGCGTCCTTCAGCGCCGATTGTAGCGTCAGCAGGACCATCCGCTAGAGTGCCAACTCGTGTTCCAGTACCAGCTCCTGTACCTGTGTCGAGTGAGCCGTCGGATCTTTCGCCGACTACCAGTGGCTCGAGCGTTGACGCTCCAGAAACCGCTGCGCGAAAGAAATTCCGCAACAAGATGTTGGCGATTGGTCGCATCTCGCGTATGTTCTCTGCGCTGCGTGAGGAGTCTGAACTGATCTCGGAATTCAAAGTAAAGACTGGAGGAGCGTCTCTCCCCAAGGGAACACTCATGCTTGGTACAGAAGGGATCAGGGAACATATTCTGTCGTTTGAGGATGCTAGAGAAGCGGACAAGGAGAACGAAAGCCTGCCTCCGATGCAAACACAGGAGCCGCAGAGTCCTGGAACGCGAGTGCGACGCCAGTCGAGTCTTAAAAGAATGCAATCGTTCAGCTAGACATTATTTAGAAGTAGTTTAACTATTGCGTCTTCGTTTCTGAGGCAGTAATGCTGGCATTAGCACGCTTGCACTGGCGCTAATAGCAGCCTCGCCTTGTCGGTCATTAACATCGTTATCGTCATCGAGATCGTCAGCCTGTCCGTGTTCGAGCCGTAGTTCGGTGTCTGTGTCAGGTTCAAATCCACCTTGTTCTTCCTCAAGACAATCGTGGGCCTCGAGACATCTTGTCAGAGCTGCATAAAGCGTTTCTGCCTCAGGTGACTCGACCTTTAGTTCCAAGACAGTCTCACCTTCAGTCTCGAGTTGGAAATATAACATGCTGTTTTTTGCCGCGTGCAACGCGATTTCTCCATATGGAATGGCCACTCCCTTGGCCAAGTCTGGGATCCAGACGTAAACGGCATCCGTGGCTATCCAGATGTCTCCACGTGTCGGAGGTGCTTCCGCCACGAGGAATCCAGATACATCACCAGATGAGTGGGCATGGAGGACGGGATTCTCTTCTAAAGCGAAGGAAGCAGGGGCGGAAGCCTGGAATTCATTGACGGGCACGAATTCCTGGGGTGCTGGGGGACCATGCAGTATACGCATAAAGTCAACTCTGTGATCGTCTGACTGATAAAGATAAGGCTATCTGACGCGTCTTGGCAGCGTGAAATGTGGTCTTTGACATAAATAATAATTTAGTTCGATTCGAGAGGGACCAAATAAGCGGATAAGACTTTTCATGGCCACATGTCCTTGAGCTTGCACTTAAAAGTCCACAAAATAATGCAACCCTCCATGTGTACATCCAGTCGAAATCGTATAACTTCTTACAGCTATTAGATACTTAAACAAAGAACTTAGCAGCAATGCCCTTAGCCGCGAGACCAGAAGTGAACACCTCCTTCACAAGATCAACCGACGGAGAGCCACCAAGTTTCGTGGCAGTCTCACCGAGGGAAAGGTCGTCCAGACTCTCGACAAGAGCGTCGACATCAGCAAGCAGCTTAGCCTGGTCAGCGGCAGGAGTAGACTCCTCGAGCTGCTTGACGCTGGAGCGAATGGCACGCTTGTTCTTCTTCTTGGCGCTCTTTGCAGCCTCCTTGGCCTTCTTTGCCGCCTCCTTGGACTCCTTGGCGTTGGCAGCCTCAAGAGCAGCCTTCTTCTCAGCCTCCTCCTTTTCGCGCTTCGCCTTCTCAGCAGCCTCACGGGTACCAGCCTCACGTTCCCACTTGCGCTGGGCCTTGGCCTTCTTCTCTTCCTCCTTGAACGCCTTGATTCTAGGATCCTCAGACATGGCAAGGTCCACAAGCTTCTGGAGACGAGAGTTGTCCTCCTTCTTGAGCTTATTACGGGCGGCCTTGTTCTTCTTCTCAATGTAACGCTTGTGATCACGGTTACTAGAATCATCAGGAACATCCTCATCGAGCCACTCGAACGATCTCCACGAGTCGAAGCTGATCCAGAAGCTGTAGAACTTGTCCACATCAGCCTTTGTGCTCGAAGCGTCACCCAACAGAGGTACTGGCTGCTTCGTGCTGAATCTTGCCTCGCTCTCAAACACAGGTCCCCACTTTTCATAGAAATCGCGCTTGTCGTCCTTCTTGGGTGGTGCGACGCTCGCCTTCTTGTCGACAGAGTCCCACTGGCGACGCTTGTTGGGGTTGCTAAGAGTCTCGAACGCCTTCTGGATCGACTTGAAGAACTTGTCCTCGTCGACAGTGGCTCCAGAAGCAGCCTTCTTGTCAGGGTGGTGCTTCAGAACCTGTCTGCGGTGAGCACGACGGATCTGGTCCTCAGTGGCTCTGTGACGGAGATGGGAAAGGCCAAGAACGGCGTACTGGTCGAGGGACTTCCAGTCCTTGGGATCATGCTGGAGCATCTGAGCAGTAGGCTCCTCATTTCCGAGATCAGCGTCAGGATCAGTCTCCTCAGTGGTGAGAGCAGCGCGACGTTCAGCCTCAAGCTGCTCGTCCTCACTCCACGTGCGGTTACGCAGAACACGACGGGCATGAGCGAGGAACTGGGGACCCACAGGCTCAATCGCTCGCTTCACTGTAGGGCTCAGCTTGCCGACAGGCTTGAACGCGTCTCCAGACCAGTTTCCAGGGAGTGATGGAAGGGCGGCAGTCATTGTACTAGTCAAAAACTTATCCGAGGGATCAGGTCTTTTTTGGAGTCGGAAAATTTCAGCTGAATAAACCCACCACCAGTCGATGGAGGGCCACTGCTCACGTGATACACATTTTCAGACGCTCAAGATCCACATGTTGATTCAAGAGTTGGTTCGCGAACAGCCGCTTGTAGGTTCCACTGGGTCATTGACAGTGGTCACTTTTGATCCACGCACCAGTCCCGAGTGGTTGGCCCCTCATATTCTGGGTGACGAAGGTGTGCTCGTGACCTTTGACAGACCGGTCCTTGCACCCCAAAGGACAACCACGAGAAACGTTCCCCAGATTGAGACTGTCGATGTTTCCGACGCATTGTTCGACTCTCAATTGAGGCCATTAAATATGAAAGAATTCAGCAAAAGGCTACAGCAATACAGCGGCAGACCATTAGCATTAATGGCACCAGATATACTGGTTGGAGCCGGCCAGCCTGCGCAAGAGATTCTTGGACTTATAGAAACACTACTCCAAACTAATCCTGTGGTGGTCCTTGTGGCAGTATCCAATGCTCTCGTCGAGGACAATTTTGACATTGGCACTGAGCAGAATCGATTGGTGACAAAACTGTTGTACAGAGCCCAGCGCGTGCTCAATCTCCAGCCTTTCAAGACGGGAAGAGCTGATGATGTTACTGGCGTATTTTCAGTCAGTAACGGGCCTAGAGCAGAGCCATCACAACAGGGTTCTGGTACTACTCATCGGGAGCTGCTCTACACGGTTTCAAATCAATCAGTAACTCTATCTACTCGTTAGAAATTACTTGTTAATATTCAATAACCTAATAACATGGAGAGCATTGCAACATTTGATCTAGGCAAATCTGCTTCCAAGATTTTCGTGCATGCCCAAACGACGAGTGGGAATCGTCTTGTACCCACGAGTTGTCCGAATATGACCAATTTGATTGATATCAGTCCGAGGACGAGGACGCGGTACTACCATTCCCCCAAAGGATCTTTTGATTACACTGCGCCGCGGAGCAGGTACCGGAACGACTTGTCGAATTGGAGCGCGAACATGGATATTCGCGCGAGTCTTGACATCCTGACACGGTGCAAATATACGCGAATCACCCACGAGAGGGATCCCAAGGTACTGGCGCATAATTGCAAGGTATTTGTCCGACGTGTTAGTTGGAATCCTCCTTTCCTCAATTGGGGTTGGTTCCCAGATACGCGATTGAGGTGCACAAACATTAGCAACGTTATCGACATTCCCATCATAGCTTGCCTCATATTGACGGACACCAGCTTTAGGTTGAACACGGTCCGAGGGAGACGATAGCATGGAAGATTCGTGCAATTCCGCAGTATCAGCCACGAGATGTTCGTGTTCGACTTGTTGCGCGCCTGCACCAAGACCGTAAAGAAGTCGCGAGACTTGTTCCGTGGCTTGGTTCATGTGGGATGCCAATTGGTGGCTGCGGTCATCCTGAATCATAGTTTCGAGCAGCTTACACTCCAATTCAGCAAATAAACCAGGTGCCTCTCGTCTGAGTTCTTCCATTCAAATTTGTGGAAGTTGTGGTGAGGACTGAAAGTCGGGTGGGATCCACACCGTGTAATTTGGGACCATCTCGAGGGAACCGGAAACCAATTCACTTAATCTAAAATCAGCTCTAAACATTTTAATGAACTTATGTATAACTGTGATATCTTCGCCAATCGTGATTTATGTCTGTCACGACTTCCCCACGGCTTGACGACGTTTGAGGCCATGGTTCGCAGTAAATTAAACGAACTGATCGAGATACCTTGTTGCGCTCTAAACGGCCAATGTGCTTTCAGGTGTCTAGTACAATCAATTGTGAAATTGAACCCACAAGACTGTCTAGAAGACGTTCTGTTCGAACGCATTTCCATGCCTGCCCAGAGCGCAATCTCCGGACATACGGCGGCATCAAAAGATTCATCGTTGTTGAAACCCAACTCAATTGAGTTAATTGTGGAAAACATGCGGAACTATTACTGGTATACAGCCTGGTGATCAGGACAAGCACGAATGACATTGTCTGCAAAAAAACAAATAAGAAATATCTTCGGAAACTATCTATGTACAATTAGGACATTTACGCTGACCCTGGAAATGAAATTAGTCCCAGCAGCTCAAAATCTTATAGCACCAAAAATAGTCGGTCATGATTTTGGTTTGGCGTTATTTACTCGTCCTTCTTCTTCTCCTCAGGCTCCTTGTTGTCCTTGGCCTTGTTCTCGTAAACCTTCTTGAACACCTCGAGAGACTTGTTCTGCATCTCGTCGGTCTTGGCCTTGAGCTGGTCCTTGTCCACGGTCTCGTCACCGGCCTGAGCACGGGCAACAATCTCACGGAGTTCGGCCATCTTAGCCTCGAGGTCCTTGGCGTCCTCCTCGACAAGCTGCGAGCGGTACTCGTTCAAAGAGTTCTCGATGTCGTTGGCAGCACCGTCGGCGCGGTTGGCAGCGTCAATGAGCTCACGACGGATCTTGTCGCTCTCAGCGTACTTCTCGGCGTCCTTGACCATCTTCTCGATCTCGGAGTCGCTGAGACCAGAGGAGCCAGCGACAGTGATGGAGGCATCCTTGTTGGTGCCCTTGTCGCGAGCACTCACGTTGATGATACCATCGGCATCAATGTCGAAGGTAACCTCGATCTGAGGAACACCCTTCTGGGCAGGAGGGATGCCACCAAGAGTGAAGTTGCCAATCAGCTTGTTGTCGCGAACGAGCTCACGCTCACCCTGGTAGACACGGATCTCCACGGAGGTCTGGCCAGTGGCAGCGGTGGAGAACACCTGGGACTTGTGGGTGGGGATGGTGGTGTTACGGTTGATGAGACGGGTGAACACACCGCCAAGGGTCTCGATACCAAGCGACAGAGGAGTCACGTCGAGAAGGAGCACGTCCTTAACCTCACCAGAGAGAACAGCACCCTGGATAGCAGCACCAATGGCAACAGCCTCGTCAGGGTTGACACTGCGGTTAGGCTCGCGGTTGAACAGAGACTTGACGGTCTCGCCAACCTTGGGCATACGGCTCATACCACCAACGAGAATGACCTCGTTGACCTGGGAGGCGCTGAGGCCAGCATCCTTGAGAGCAGCCTTAACGGGCTCAATGGTACGCTTGACAAGAGGCTCAACAAGCTTCTCGAACTGCGCACGGCTGATGGACTCGTTGATGTGCTTGGGGCCAGAGGCATCAGCGGTGATGAAGGGAAGGTTGATCTCAGTCTTGGTGGACGAAGAAAGCTCAGTCTTGGCCTTCTCAGCAGCCTCGCGGATACGCTGGATGGCCATGCGGTCACCAGTGAGGTCGATGCCAGAGTCCTTCTTGAACTTGGCGACAATGTCACGCACAAGCGCAATGTCGAAGTCCTCACCACCAAGGTGGGTGTCACCGTTGGTAGACTTGACCTCGAACACACCCTTCTGGATCTCGAGGATGGAGATATCGAAGGTACCACCACCAAGATCGAACACGGCAATCACCTTGTCGTCGTCCTTCTCGAGGCCGTATGCAAGAGCAGCAGCGGTGGGCTCGTTGACCACACGGAGCACGTTAAGACCAACAATCTGGCCAGCATCCTTGGTAGCCTGACGCTGGGAGTCGTTGAAGTATGCAGGAACAGTCACAACGGCGTTCTTGGCAGACTTGCCGAGGTAGGCCTCAGCGGTCTCCTTCATCTTGTTAAGAACGAAACCACCAATCTGCGCAGGGGAGTAGGTCTCGTCGCCAACCTTCACCCAGGCGTCACCGTTGGAGTGCTTGACGATCTGGTAGGGAACCTCCTTGATGTCCTTCTGGACCTCAGGGTCCTCGAAACGACGACCGATCAAACGCTTGGTGGCGAACAGAGTGTTTCTGGGGTTGACAACGGCCTGACGCTTAGCAGGAACACCAACGAGACGCTCTCCGTCCTTGGTGAAGGCGACCACAGAGGGAGTGGTGCGGGAACCCTCGGCGTTCTCAATAACCTTGGGGATCTTGCCCTCCATCACGGCAACAGCCGAGTTGGTGGTACCCAAGTCAATACCGATAACGGTACCCTGGACCTTGCCGTTAGAGTTGAAGCGGCGTCCCAAAATGGGGGACGCACGCTTGGCGGCAGCTGCAGAGCGTGCAAACCGAGCTGCTAGCATTTTTTGATATAAATTTCACAACTGTTGCTGGAAGTTGTTAAGTGGCTGAATTTTCGCGCTTATAAAGAATTTTAGAACTTGCCAAAGAACTTTCGAGATCGTCCAACGTGCGGAGTGGTGAAAAAACCCTCAAGTCATGTGACGGCAACTCCCAGAAGTTTATCAGCCGCTCCTAACCGGAAGTCACGTTCTTTTTATTTCGGGGTTCTGGCAATCAAGTCATGTGATATCTTCAATGGAATCCATTTTAGGAGATACGCGTCGTCAGCCTACTGACGCGTCTAATAACACAGCCGTGCGTCGAGGAAAAAAACATTTATTATCTCCACCAACGCCTTTTTTTGACAACCACCCATCCAAAATAAATGCCGGCCGTCGTCAAGTCAAGAAATATCACGCCGTTCTGGGGAGCAGCAGCTCGCAAAACACCTCCTGGCAAACGCGAAGGAACTCTCCTAGAAAGAGTTCGCGCCAAAGAGGCTGCACGAAGGGCCCAACGCCAACCAACAGCCCAAGAAAAACGCGACGAATTCCTCATGTCGTTACTACCGAGAATCTCCAAGATATGCCAGGAACTGAGCATGTCTCGTACCTCCTACGTGATGGTCGAGATCGCTGAGAAGATATGCACGAGTCTCAGGGGACACCTGAGCCTTTCTGAGGTGGTTCGTGCACTAGTGCTTCTGGCAGAAAAGCAGCCAGAGAACTACAAAGTGGTTAAGATCGGTTCTGTGACCGTTGTAAAGATCCAAGTCTCCGATCACTACCTGAAACCCGAATCAGCGATCAAAATCGAAACAGAACTTGAGAACGTTAAACTCGAGAACATCAAACTCGAGAACATCAAGCGTGAAAATACGCAGCCTGAAGTACCCGCTATCAAACTAGAGCATGCTGCCGGCATCAAAGTCGAAGCCTAATTATTTAATGACCCCTTAATTTATTGTCAATGAAAGAATGCTGTAAATAAAGAGTATGATACAGATGCAAATAAAAAAAAGTCGCTCAAACAAAGCTTTGCTGAGCCGGATTGTAACGAATAAAATACTGTCCAAGTAGAAGCACGTCAGCTCCAATGTCCGGAACAAGCAAACCAGATTCATGAGTGCATTTGCCATTGTATCCAGGACGAAGGGCCTCGCGACTAACGCGCTTGAGTTCGTGTCCGACGACTACCAAGTACGACATGGAGCTATCATTCGCATCGTCAGGAACATCAACAACTACACATGCTTGAGGAAGTGGGTTTTCGTCGGCAGTTTGCTCGATTTCTAGTTGACAAACATCACCCTTTCGGATGCGTCGGGTTCGGCGAAAACGCTCCATGTCTGTAGTGGTTGAACTGACGGAGTTGGCACGAGATCTCGGAACTGGAGCATCCACTTCAGCAATGTTGCGGTCAATGATTCTCCGAACAATGTTTTCATACAAATGAGGCTGCTTCCTCAGGGGAGTCATCTTGATGTTCCGTGCAGCATAGTCAACAAGCTCTAAAACGCTGTGTCGGGTTGTAGTACGCAACGCATGCCAAACGTAGGTAGTCGCCAAAATGTCGTACAATGAGATACCATATCTCACGTCTTCAGGAAGGGTATTGGTATAGATGAGCCGTTCTCTAATGTCCTCAAGACTGCGGAGTTTGCCTTGGTGAGAGAAGTCGACAAAAAATGCTGCTGGCGAGTTGGGATCAACCGACGACTCAATACAACAGTAAGTAGCCTGGGGAAACGCCAGTAGTTTAACGTCCCATCCCAGCTTCCTTGCAATTGCAACAAATATAGTGCTCCTAGTTAGCACAGAGAAGAAGTCACTGGTGCTACTCCCAGTCCGAACATGCCTTCTCGTTGATGATGCGGATTGAACAGATGCGGGTGTACCGGCAATGAACTGAGAAACAAGTCCCTCTACGTACTGCGCCAGAGATTCTGCTTGATTCGTGATGGACTGGCCACTGATAGTAGGCGGGTTCTCTAAAGCGTCGCGTATTTCCGACGGGAATCGGCCCGTACGCAACATTAAAAGCGCCAGAACATGATCGATTGGTACATCAACGTATCCGTTGCCCCAGTCGTCTTTACAAGTAAGATCCAAAAGGAGGTACAGCCCTTCAAGATGGATCACCACCTGGGACAACCAGTGCGCCCAGTGGTAGTGCGCCAACGACTCTGGCCTATTCTTAACCATTTCCAGAGCGCTAAGAATGGACAGTCTATTGCGAAGAATATGGAAAATCCATGTCTCTGTGACTCGAGGGTCTTCATTGCCGTCTTGGGCGTCTTCAACCATTGTGTTTAAAGAGTGAATCACATCGTTGGAAATAGCCAATTGCTTGAAGTACCACTGTCTAAGGTTCGGGATGGTAGCGATTTGTTTGGTCGAGAGGCATTGCGTCTCAAAGATTGGTTTGAGCTCATTCTCCCATAGCGAGTCTTCCAGGCTCAGTTGTCGAAGCCTGTGGCAAGTTTGGGAAAGTCCGCCAGATAATGTCTCGAGTCCTCCTGCCTTGTATATTTCTAGCAGGAGCTCGTCAGGAAGCCTCAGCATTGCGTTGTGGACCGAACAACCGAGGAATGTGGGGAAGGGTAGTAAGTTCTATTGGGCAGTCTGAAACGTGGAGAAGAAAAAGAGATTACTTAGAATATCCCATACCTTTTCTCGTATATCTATACTGAGAGGCGTCACGGGATGCGGCTGTCAGATGCACAAAAAAGTTAAACCCAAGGGGATGAAGTTTCAGACAGGTGAGCCATTTTCTAGCTAGTTACGTCATTGGAGTGACTCACATGACTCCCATCCCCGCACTACTCGGATGCAGTCAGACTTCCGCAAGCAAATTAAGCCCCAAAAGCAACGGTATTTTTTTCGAAACTATCTAAAATTAACGAGACTCGCCTTGAATAGTTGCAACAATAGTTCTTGCGTGGTGGTACGTTCGGAACTCACAAAGGTATATTCCTTGCCATGTTCCTGTCTTGAGACGTCCTTTTCCAATTGGCAAAGTCACTTGGCAGCCAACTAAAGCACTGCGAATGTGACTAGGCATATCGTCAGGCCCCTCGTCATTGTGAAGATAGAGCTCCTCGGACTCTGGGGCAAGGCGTGCGAGTGCATTGCTCATATCTGTTCTTACATCTGGATCATAATTCTCGTTTACGGTGATTCCAGCTGAAGTGTGCTTTACGAAGAGATGGAGCAAACCTACCTCAATTTTGGATAGTTCCGGTAAAGCACCTCTGATCTCATCGTCGATAAGATAGATTCCCTGCGATCTTGGTTGCAATCTGATTTCCTTTTGGATCCAGACCATTTTTTCTCCGGTTGTGAATCTACCTGGTACGATGGGTTTTCCCAGGGCCTGGAGAAACAATGCTTGCCAGAAGTTGCCCTGGAAATGAATGTTACATAAACGACACGTGACGAGATCTCGACTTTCGCTACTGATAGCGAGTTTCCCCAATCAACGCTAATCTATACCAAGTTCGCCATATCGGTTCCGCTCAAATCGCTGAGAATGGCTTTGGCTACTCTCAAAACTTCGAAGCTTCTTGTTGCTGAGCCTCTCACGCCTCAGCTGTTTGAGCCGTATGGCGGTGTGATGTCGACGACGCACCAGTTGAGTACTGCCCAAAGTTCTAGTGCAAACTATGGCACAGCTACGAAATTGTTTAAAGTTTCCCCTGTGATCAATAATTACGCAAATGCTCCGAGTCATACACCTGCGACGGCGAATTGGAATATCTTCAGATGCTCGAAACCAGAGCATCTCATTACTGACCATGGAAGTACTGGGTGTTCGTACACTTCAAAAGTGCTAGAGAGACACCCGTTTTCGACACAGACATTCGTCCCCATGGGAAGACCTGCATCCGAGATTAGCTACATGGTCATTGTGGCTCCAACGCTCCCTCATACTGGTCTGCCTGATGTTGAAAATGCTGAAGCGTTTACCTGCACAGGAAACCAGGCTGTAACCTACGGTGCAGCAACCTGGCATGCTCCTATGATTGCTCTTGCCGATGAACCCGTAGATTTTGCCGTGCTCATTCATGAGAATGGTGTACCTGCAGAAGACTGTGAGGAAGTGTATCTTGACAAGCTTGAAGTTGCGTTCACTACTTCGACAAAACCTGCTCCGCAAGCGAGGAAGCCTCAGTCAGAAGAGGAGTTTCAAGAACAACTAGGAGATCTTAGATCTAGGGGTCCTCGAACTCCAGCATCACTTGGCGATGTTCCTGAAGGCGAACCCTTGGATCAAATGCACCAAAAAGAACTGAAGTATGCTGCTGAAAAGGAATACTATTTGAAAAACTACGACCAGGCAATAGCTCTGGTGGAAAAGGCTCTCCCAAGAGTAAATGGAAAGATGGTGGAAGAGCTCACCGAAATTAAAACTCGGGCTTTAGCAAAACTACAATAATTTATTCTATTTTTGAGACACGCAACTCAACAACCGCCAATGGGCGTTTCTCCATTTTGGCTACTCCCTTTTCCTCGTCAATTGTCTCATCCATAGTGTCCACAGTCATTGTTCTTATCTCAACATCGTAACACTTGCGTGACTGAAGTTCCATAGCTATTTGGATCACTTTTTGAATCGCCTTGCCTGTGCCAAGCACGCGAATGTATCTCCCCAGTCGCTTGGTCTTTGTCCGCTCCAAGGCACGATCGACGCGTTTCATAGCGGCCATGAACGGCGTTTTGGATGAAACAAATACATCGGTAGACCTCAGAGACGCTAGCCTCGGCGGTTGGTGTCGAACCCGCGACATCAACTTTCTCTGGCCACTTGATATTTCACGTCCCTGATGGGGTTATGCGGAAACCTCCGTTCAACCTCCACCTACAACCTAACACTCGTAGAGCCGTCCAACTCGCGAAATGAAGGAGAAACGGATAGTAGAGTCTGAGCTACCGCAATGGTACTACGATTTGGCTGATCGAGGAAAGGCCCGAGGTGTACTTGCAGCTGCGCAGCCCAAGCCTGTAGCGCAAATGTCGCTGATAAAGAAGGCTTCGGGCAAAGATAAGGATAACGGTTCTAATGCCTTGACCAAAGATTCGAAGAAGAGAAAACAACACGAAGACTACATTAAGGTCAAAAGAGCTTGGGAGGTTGCGCTTGCACCAGTCAAGGCACTACCTATGAACCTCATAATGAGCTACTTCAGTGGCAATGGTTTGCAGATGGTTACCATCACTATGACGCTTTACATGTACTTCATGAGTCCTCTCCAACAAATTGCTGGACTCCAGTCTACATTTGCGCCGTTTGAAGGCGGCAAGTCAATCAGATCTGATATCAGAGTAACCAAGCTGGTGTACATTCTGTGCTCCTTACTTACTCTAGCCGCTGGCGTGTGGAAAGTTGGACAAATGGGCTTACTGCCTAACCATCGAAGCGACTGGCTCGCGTTTGAGGAGCCTACTGTCTATACTGAGCGTGCATTACTATTGTAGAATTTTAGGAAGCCTCCTGGGCCTTTTGATTAATTTGCATGAGATTGTACCGGCAATACTTGGCATCATAGTCTTGGTTGGCAACAGACAATCCCAAAACTGACTTGAAGCACTCAACGAGAACCACTTCATCATAGTTTTTCAAGTCCACCTTATGGCCATCTCCCACCAGCTTGGCAACGGCCTTGATAAGAGCGTCTCTATCCATCTTGTCGCTGAGTCTAATGGATGGCCGGATAGCGAACTTGAGTTCCTTGGGAGGGTCTGTCTTAAAAGTAGCATCGACAATGGTGGATAAACCAGGTTCCAAGTTATCCAGTTCCGAGTTTGCACTCACAAGCGCATCTACTGGGGACAATCGTTGTACAAACTTGACTCCTCTCGAGCTGTCTGCGTATGCGTTCTCACACACTTTGCGAACCAATTGAGAAGGAACGATGGGACCCTTGGTCCGAATAAATAGGATACATTCACAGCCGAGATTGTCATATGCAATCAAGCGAGCACTCTTTGGGCTCTTTTTCGCGAGACCATCCACCTCGAGTTTAATTTGCTCCTCAATGCTAAGTTCTTCGTTTTGTTCTGTTTCTGAAGACTCTTCATCAATCGGCCAAAGCTCTTCAGCGGCTTCTGTTAACCAGTCCATCACCTCGTGTTTCGCCTTAGACTCTCTGCCGCGAGGGCACGTCACAAACACCCCTTTCCAAGATGGATCGAGAATATCGCATTTCTTGATCTTCTTGCGGGGGTTTCCCCGGTCTTCTGGGCCTCGTTTTCCCATTTTTCAATGCACCTCTTTTTGTGCTAGGGAAGGCTTGCACCATTACCAAGCTGTATAAAGTAGTCCCAGCTATCCCACTAAGAACAGCGACTGAGAAGGCAATGGCGACGATGAGACCATCAAATCGGTTAAAGCAGTTGTAAAACGCTATACTCTAGATGTTAAATATTCGTCTTTGTTGAAATTTTGTGATCGTTCTGAACGAGAGACGATGAGATTGATAGCGCGCTTTGTTGGACCCTAACCCATGCCTCAAAATCAATAAACCAAAGTCACCATCCCCCCTCCCATCCTTGTCCCCTCGATCAATTCCGAGAAATACAAAATGGCAGCCAGTCTGTTCAATTCCCCGATTGGATTCGTTATCGACTATATTTGGTCACAGTACACCCGCAGAAACGCCGTTGAAATGGCTGCCAAAGTCCTGGCAGTTGGACCTGTTCCCAAACACATTGCGTTCTGCATGGATGGAAACAGGCGCTATGCGAAAAAGAAGAATCTTGACATTGGTGCTGGCCACGTGGATGGTTTGGTCACGTTGGTGAACCTGCTGAACGCGTGTCAGTGCCTTGGAATCAAGACAGTGACCGCGTATGCGTTCAGTCTCGAGAACTTCAACCGGCCTGCCAAAGAGTCTCAAGTGCTGTTTGACCTGATCCGTACAAACCTCCTTAATATTGTGGAGGGTCAGGAGTCGCAGGTCAAGGAGTCGCGTTGGCGCATTCGGTTTCTTGGCAACCGGTCGCGTCTTGAGAGCGATATCATCGAACGTATCGAGAAGATTGAGGCTCTGACTGATGAATGCACCGGAATGACTATCAACATCTGCTGCCCGTACACGTCGCGGGACGATATTGCCCACGCGATAGACACGAGTGTCAAACAGAGTTACGAGAACCACATAGATGTTACTACGAAGGAAGTGTTTGATGCCCTCTATCTCAGCCACAGCGAGCCTCTTGACTTGCTTGTCCGTACCAGTGGCGAGACGCGCTTGTCCGACTTTATGTGCTGGGAAGTAACTGGTCACGACTGCGACATTGAGTTCACCAATACTTTGTGGCCCGATTTCAATGTCCTGCACCTGTATCGGATCATTCTCCGGTGGGGATTCCGTCGCTCAATGATACCCAAGACCACTAAACTCACCGAGATGAGACCTGCTCCTCCGATGGTCAGCGTGAGTGATCGTAAGGCTGTCAACCGTCCTAAAGAAGGAAGGTAAGCTACTTTCGTCGTCTGGTTGTAGTGGTCAGAGACTCTGTGGTCAATGCGTTTGTAGTGATTTCCGAGTTCAATTCCATCTTCAATGCCGTTTCAGCTGACGCTTCGGCTTTAACTTCACGGTGTACTAATTTGGTCGTCGTTTCGTCAACGCCTGGTCCCAGCAGTACCTTCGTGACGCGTTTCTTTTCTTTCTTGCGTAGTTCGGCTGCTCTAGCCTCAGCAACGCGCTCCTTGTATCCCAGGTAGACCACTGTCTCTGCAATGGCTGTTATCAACGCCGCCATGAGACTTGTGATCGTTCTTACGGGAGCCTGCCAATTGCTGGTCCAGAACCAAACAGCCAAGGTGACTGCAACTACACTCACCAAAATGTTGACGATCGTTGTTACTTGCTCCTTGACTTCCTTGGTTTCTTGCAGCGTCATCACCTGGTGATCTGCCTCAGGACCTCTAATCAGCCGCTGGTACTCGCGTTCCTGGGCCTCTGCCCTCAATCGCTCCATGAGTGCAATATATTCTGGACTTTTGGGTGGTTTCGGCGGGGGAGGATCATGGTAGACGCTGATTCCCTTGACGAGCTCTGCTAGAGTGGTGTCAGGCAGCTCATGGGCTATTTGGATGAGGAACCGGTGCGAGATCCATGTCTCGCCAAACTCAAGAGCCCATTTCTTCTTTGGATTGAGCTTCAAGAACCTGTTGAGAGCATCATGAACTGCTGGCGTAGCCACGAGCTTCATGCTTTGGCACCCAAGGTTAAGGCGTGGGGGACTAGTCAGCCAAACACAACTTATACAAAGTTAAACTACCAAAAGAGTTGAATTTACGGAGATTTTTTTTTAGATAAAGAATTAGGCAGTCTTCTGAATCTTCTCGTCGCCACGTTCCTCGAGGCGAAGGGCGATCCGGCTAGGCTTGTAGTCCGAGTACAGGTACTTGAGACCATACTCGATTCCATAGCAAAGACCCAAGTCTGCCAGCATCATGACCGTCAGCTTCGTCTTGAAAATCGGTGACATTTTCACGAGACTGAGGTGCTCGTTGAGTTCAGGAACGAACTCAGTGGCTCCAGCAAAGCCAAGAGCCAAGCATCCCATCACACCGTAGTACATGGGCTTGTTCTCAGACAAGGCCTCTCTAAACGGCTTGCCCTGGTAATTAACAGCAAACGTCGAGATTTGCTGGATGAGCTGGAGCAAGTACATGGCAGTGTTGAGCAGCGAAGGCTCGAACGGACTGTCGAGATCCTTGGAGTTCTCAGTACGGGGCTCGAGTTCGTAACACCATCCCGAGACAAGGATCAGCGACACAATGTGCACGGCAAACTGGCCAAGAATCGATCCCATAATGTAGAAGTTGAAGATTCCAGGCTGAGGACGCTCCTTGGAGAGCTTGTCGACAGCTCTGGCACGCGAGATCGACGTGAAACACATGCTCACGAGAATTCCGGAGATAAGCGCCTGTCCATCACCCATCTTGATGCCAGCCAAGAACAACACACTCAATGTATAGGCCGAAATCAGGCAGTTGAGAGCAAGAATCTTGTACATCTGGATCGTCGCAACAAGAGTACAACGACCTTGGCGGATAATTCTCGTGACAGCAGAAACATCGCGAAGCTTCGACGTGAGCGGAGCTGCACACGAGGCGTCACCAAGCTTGAGCTGCGGAGCATCGCCCTCGTCCTCTTCTCCCATCATTTCCGTCACTTTATCGGCAAGACTGGACGCCTTGACACGCGACTCCGCTCCGGTGCCAGCACCAGCAGCAGTAAGCTGCTCAATCTTGGCGAGAGTTTCGGCATCGATAGTTCCTCCACGAGCAGTAACTGTCTTGACATAGTGAGGATTCTCAGGTCCAGGAGGATACAGGTGCGCAATAGGAGCAGGAACAGGAGGAGGCTTGGCGTTCCATTTCTTCATCATCTCCGACTGCTTAATGTAAACCTTCTGGATCGCATCACAACGCTGCTGGTCAGCAAGCTTCTTCATGCCTTCCTCAGTACCGTTGAGAAGGGCAACACCAAGATGCGCCTGCTTGAGAGCACCAACGTCATTCGTACCATCTCCGCACATGAGAGTCATGTAGCCCTCACTCTTCAAAGTCTTGAGAATAAACTCCTTCTGCGCAGGAGAAACACGCGCATACACCCACGTGTGACGAATCAAAACGGCGATATCACTAGTGTTCTCGAGCTGCGTCAACGCATGGCCAGTCAGACACAGGTCGTACTTGTCGAACAGAGCATAATCGGTAGTGCCTGACTTGTATGGCAGGTTAACAGTCTCGTCAGGAGAAGTCCACGTCAACTCATTGGAGTCAGCATCGGTATCGAGAATAAGCGTGGGACGTTCCACAATTCCGACATCAGAAGCGACCTTGACAGCAGTCAGCGGGTTGTCGCCGGTGATCATGACAGTACGGTGGGACGACTCGTTGAGCATCTGGATGGTTTCAATGGCATCAGGTTTGAGGGGAGCGTAGAACACAAGGAACCCGGCAAACTCGAGTTTGGCCTCAGCGCTATCACGAGTGTAGTGGGTGACATTGGTGGAGGTAGGCAGAGTCTTGGACGCGAACGCAAGCACGCGAGAACCCTCACGGGTGTAGTGCTTGAACGTCTCCTCGTAGTCCTCAGGAACAGTGGTCAACATGCTCTGTATCGTTTCAGGAGCACCCTTAACGGCAACAAGCAACTGGCCAGTGTTTCCAGGCAGAGTGGCAACACTAGAAGAGCGCTTGAGAGCAGAACTGAACTGGAATCGCTTCAGTACACGCAACTTCTGCGCAGGTTTCGCGATACAGCGAACCTCGTCGTTGGCGAGAACTTCCCATCCCAAAGTCTTGAGAGTCGTCTGCTCCATAGGGTCACCAACTACCTCGCCATCTTCGAGACGAACAAGTGCCTGAGCAGCAGCGAGTACTGTCGCAGTGTGTGAAGGTACATCAGTGATTTTCAGCAGTCCATTCGCAAGACGTTCGCCCTTTACGGAACTAGGCAGACCAGCAACACCCTCAACGGTGAGATCCTCTTCGGTGAGGGTACCAGTCTTGTCGAAGCAGCAGACATCGACGCGGCCAGCAAACGGAATACGGAATGGTTCGGTACAGTAGACAAAGTATTTCGACAAGGCATTGAGTGACGTGTTGACAGCAAGGGTGAGCTCCATGGGCAACTCGGGAGGCACCACAGAAGTGATGATGAGCACACAATCGAGCAGCAGTTTCGCACGAGGACGGTCAATCTCAATTCCCTTAACCCAGACGTGGTAGGACGCAGCAATGGCAAACACAAGCAAGAACAGAATGAAGAAGTACGCCTCCTTGTTTCCAGATCCAACGCGTTCGGCGGAGAAGATCATTGTACGCACAAGCTGTCCCTGAGTAGTCTCGAAACCAGTCTTGACAGCCACAGCGATAGCTCCACCATCGGGAGCAGCAGGAATGCGATCGCTGGCACCTCCAGTAACCTGGAGAGCCTTTGTACCTCCACTCAAAAGCGAGTTACGATCAATACCATCAATATCAAGCGCGTCAGAAGCGTCTCTGTCCGCAATACTTTCCTTGAGCAGTGGAGTAGACTCACCAGACAGCATAGCCTCGTTCACAACAGCAGAGCCAGTCAGAAGAACAAGGTCACAAGGAACACCAGAGTCCTCAGGACTCCGACACACAGAAACAACGTCACCAGGAAGAATTTCGGTGGTGGAAATCTTCGTCCATTTCTTCGAACGGTAGACGTACACCTCGTAGGGCTTGATACCCATACTCCGGAACTCACGCATCGTACGCTGGCGTTGCCACACAACAGTACTCTCAAAGGACACAATCATGAACAGCGAGAATAGCGACGACTTCCATTTTTCATCGAGCAGCCAAAGCACCACACTGAAGATCTGGAACACAAAGAACGGCGCCACAGCGTGTTCCTTCCACAACTCAGTGAACGTCGGAACAGGGATATCGAACGCGTTGGGTCCAAACTCCTTATCGAGATGCGTACGGGCCACTGCCGAAGAGCTCAGACCAGGCATCTTGAGCACATCGCCAACAGTTTGATTTGGTTCGTACACCCAGAACTGCGGAGGCTGGAAACACTTGTTTTCCTGACTCCACAGGAAACGGCGCTGCTGGTACACGAACGAAATCTCTCCGTCGTTCCAGCGCCTGATAGGGACGATATCCGCAGATCCGCCACCTTCCACAGGAACCAACTTGATCAGCTGAGCGTGGCGAACATCCGTAGCCTTCGTCGTTTCGAAAAGATCACGAACGTTCACGTTCCAGAATGGCATGAGCCAGAAAAGGGACTGGAAACTCACAATCGCGCCAAGATAGAGAAGGGTCCACTGGGAGGTACCAAACACTCTGTCGTAGTCGTTCGTGTAGTAGTGCCAGAATACACCATAAAGCGGAACGAACCACACGCCATACGGCCGTAGTAAAAAGGGAAGCGGGTTCCGGAGAACCGCCTCCTCAATGTACGGAGCCTTGACGAGACTCATGATGGTGTCTAAAGAACACTTCAGAATCGAACTGATTAGGCATAGCGCGCGGAACCTTATGTCATGTGACCCATCTAGTTTTGGGTTTATCTGAAAATGGGGAAGGTCTAATCTGCAACGTTTTCTGACACAGCCGTAAATCGAGAGCTGATATTTTTGTGGTTCCATTACTGCGACAACTAAAACCAAATAAAAAAAAAAAACTACAGCACCTTCTGTTCTCGCGTGGTCTCCCACCGCAATACTTGGTAAGGCTCTCAGATGCTTAGATATGACTGATCGGACGGGAAGTCTCGTTTTCACCTGGATATGGCCGTAGCTGTCTAGTTTCAGGTGGTTTCCAATAACATCTAACGTCGCTCCTATAAATTATTGACGACAGATTAATTGTTCTTTTGAAAAAGCTCCAAAACTTTTATGGTAATTGGCTATCGCCAATTGAGTATATGGCCAGGATAATCTGAGGTGCTACCTGGTGATACAAATTGGCGCAGCCAAATGACAAGAAGTTTTGGTTCTTTTTCAAAAGAACAACCAATTGCTTGCCCATGATTTTCTTAAGAGCCTTTTCATGATAGAAGTATAAAAACAATAATTAATTCAAAACTAAACACGATAAATTTTATTCGTTTCGCGGTGCCAGAACACCTTATTGTCGCGATCCATCGAGTCGACGGCTGCGCGTGCCTCAGCATCACCAAACTGGTCCTCAGTGGTGAATTTGCTATTGACAAGTTCAATCAGCCGGTCAAGAGCAATGCTTTCTTCATTCTGAGGCGCGTCGGCGAGAGCACGACCTGCAGCACTTACAAACTGTTGGAGACGCGAGCTCGAAATCGAGTCTGATCCCGCAGCATTTGGAGGAGTGTGGAGTGGCTCACGTTGGAGCTGCTTTGTCCTTTGAGTCAGTGGTGCTTCATACTCGTCGTCGCTCTCTTCTTCCTCATCGGACTGCTCCTTCTCGGACACCTCTGGCTCGGATGGCGGAACCTCGTCTCCACTGAGATTGACATCCTCCTCGACCTCGTCATCGGACTCTGCCTCAGGTTCGCTCTCAGACTCAAGATTCTCTGATTGCAGCTTCCGACGTTTCTGTCGGCTGGCGACAAGAACCTCACGGAATAGTGCATAACGCAGAATCTCTTCGGCAGCAATAGCGTCGTCTTCCTCGACTCGTTGCGAAAGCCTCGCTTTGGCGTGAGCAGTTGCCAAACGGATCAGGGTCTCGAGCGTACGAGCAGTAATAGGAGTCGTTCGTCGTTGGCCCTGCTGCAACGTGTCATTGCGAAGATCTGTGTAGGTTTGAGCAATGAGTTCAGCAGCTTCAGTTCCAAGAACAGGCTTGACACGCTGCTTCGCATAGTGGACATATCGTCTCAGGAACGCGATCGTGAGAAGATCCTCGCCCTCATCAGCAGGAGCAGTTGCAAACACTGGTGCTGGATCAACATCCTCGTTTCCACTTGCGTCTCCTCCAACGGCCAATGAAGTGTGTGTGCGCTCACGTTGCGGAACACCTTCCGGAAGTCCTGCAGGTTGGTATTGGTGCATTCGGAGCACGTGTTCAGACACGTTGCGATCCTTGGTATCGCCAACGTCGTCAGTCACGACAAACAACAGATCGAAACGCGACAAAAGCGAGTCAGGTAAAGCAATATTCTTATGAGGATCCTTGTGGGGATCGTACTGGCCATACACAGGATTTGCTGCTGCGAGAACAGAGCATCGTGCATTCAAGGACATGTGGATTCCTGCCTTGGACACAGTGACTGTCTGTTGCTCCATGACTTCGTGAATAGCCACGCGATCGGCATCACTCATCTTGTCGAACTCATCCACACACACGATTCCGCGATCGGCCATGACCATTGCACCAGCCTCGAGTCGTCGCTCGCCAGTCTCTTTATCGGTGGTGACGGCAGCAGTCAAACCAACACCTGTGGAACCTCGACCAGTGGTTGCGACTGCAAGAGCAGCAGTATTGAGAACAAATCGCAGCATTTGACTCTTGGCTGTACTCGGATCTCCGACCATCAACACATTAATATCACCACGGATATGAGTTCCATTAGCCAGATTCTTCTCGGAACCACCAAGCAGTTGGAGAAGTACGGCTCTCTTGACGTACTTGAGTCCGTAGATGGACGGAGCCAGGGACCTGGCCAACAGATCGCAAACATCTGGGCGCTTCGAAACCTCGACGAAGTTCTTGATATCTTCTTCAGTGATGGCCATTGCACGGGCAACGGAGTCGCCACCTTTACTGGTCAAAAGAACAACGTTGTTACCCAGAATCAGCGATCTGAATGTCGACGACCTCTCAGCTCCGGCAGAACCACCTCCTCCGACACTTCGGTAAACACCGACCACCTGAATACGATCACCAGGCTTGACTTTGTCGACCAAGTCGTCATCCATGATCACCTCAATACCACGAGGTAGCTGGCCAGGAGGTGCTCTCTCTGGCATCTCCTGTATAGAGATCATCTGGTGATCTCGGTATTTCGAAAGACCATACTCGACCACCAACGGATTTCCCTGACCATCTTCGGTTGGGTATGTGGTACTGGAAGGCATAGGGTCAAAGCTAGTCGTCTGGTCACGGTAGTCTCTGGCGAAGAACTCGTTCGTAGCCTCACCATAGTGGATGGATCTCGCGACTTTGGGTCTCACAATTGACGAGCGAGCCACAATACCTTCAACACAGACCATGGTACCAAGGAAATGACTTCCAATTGTACGAGGGGTTACGAGATGGCTACCAAATGTTCCCCTGAATCCAACGTAGAAGCTGTCATCCTCATCCAGGTCGGTTTCTCCCGGGATTTTTAGTGCCATAGCAGTCTCCTTGAGAGCCTGAGTTATCGCCGGTAGAAGCTCTGCAGGAGTGTCCAAGACTCCACGCCACAAGGACCGATCAAACTCGCGTAGTTCATCGAGCGACACGATCAGTCTTGTGCGGTTGGACGCGAGCATCTGCATAATTTCGGTCCGGTAGTCGGTAGGCGTATTGCCGACATCGAGAAACTCGGTGAACTTACGCACACGATCATTGTAGAGCGCGTCCGCCGTGTCCATCGTTGTTTACGTCTTGTCAAGATAGAAAAAGTGAAATGGTCCCAAAATCCCAAATAGGACTAATTACTCCTGGTTCAGGGTTAGGTCCCAGCATCTACGGGTAATAGGCGAACAATATGTAGAAAAGACCGGGACTAACTCGAATTTCTTTTCAGAGTACGTTCCGAACTTTTGGTCGTGATGAAACCCGAGTATATCGCAATAACGTACGAATTTTGACGCGAAAACGCGGTTTCAGACCCTGGTCCTTGACAAAAGCTCGTCGACGCGTTCCTTACCTAAGTATGGTCCTGCTCACTGTCCTCCGCAAAACCCAGCTCAAGGAAAACCAGCTGCGAGTGCTCGTTTTGGGACTCGATAATGCCGGGAAATCGACCATCGTGAGTTCGGCGTTGGGGGAGTCTCTTGAAAAAGTCCAGCCTACACTAGGATTTCGGATCAAGACCCTGCACCATGGTCCGTATACGATGAATTTATGGGACGTCGGTGGCCAACAGAGTCTTCGGCCGTTCTGGCACAACTATTTTGAAAAAACAGACTTTCTGGTTTGGGTCGTAGACGCAACCGCTCCAGAGAGGCTAACATCTTGTCGGGACGAGCTCCATACTCTCCTCACTGAGGAACAGCTTCTAGGCGCTGGTCTACTTGTGTGGATCAATAAACTCGACACTGTTGCTCCCGAAAAGAGAGAAAAACTCGTGGAAAACTTCACAACTGCCCTCGAACTTCACCGGCTCGACTCTCACCACAACTACAAAGTGCTCGGATGCTCAGCATATACCAACACGAATATAATTGAGGGACTCGACTATATAGCCAACGAAGTCAAGTCCCGACTTTTCACTCTTCGTTAATATTTATTTTTTTCGTACTCCATATTCGCACACGAACCCCCCAAAGCGTTGCCATCTTACTATTTTGGTGCTTATTGCACTTGTGCGTTTACCGACTACCATCATGGGTATCTTCAGATGGAGTGGACAAAAGGGTCCAGTGCTTTCGCTCGCAGAGGTCCGGGCTCTCGTCGAGATGGCTTTGCCAGAGCTCGAAGTGAGACTTCGCGAAAGAGTATGGCGAACTCATACAGGAGTCGTTACAGAGAAACGACTGGCTGAGGAAGTAACAGAGGCTTGCGAGACGCGTACTGACGCGTTCACGCCTAAACTACTAGCCGGCGAACTCGGCATTCTTGATGAGGACAAGAACGCCGCAGAATTCATCCTTGGAGTTGCGGAGGAACACAAAGCAATGGTCAGTGGTGGCCAGATCTATCCTCGAAAGGTTGTTGAGGATCTCACCCAGCAACTCCTAAGCCAGACACAGGTTGTTGTACCGTCCTCTAAGGTTTGTTCCCAACTACACATCTCAGTGCAGGCATTGAAACACCTTGTTCGTACTCAGAACAAGGTAGTTCTGGTTGGCGATGCTGTTGCTCTACGTCAGCAGCTCGAGAGACTAGGCGAGGACTTTGCATTTCGAGTGTCGACTGCCACCGAACCGATCGATGTGGCCACTCTGGAACCTGATGAACTCACGCGGAACACTCTCATAGCTCAATCGGGTCCATTTGAAGGATCTTTTGATGGAACAGTTTTCACTCCCCGCAGCTTTACCGCAAAACTCAAACAGAAATGTGTCAATATTTTACGCGAAAAGGGATACGTGAGTGAGGCTGAACTTTCTGAGAATGACCACAAGGATGCTGCGAAATTTGCTCGTAAAAACAATGCCGTGTTCACAAAGGGCTACGTTGTTCAAGAGGAGTACATTGCGATGGTCACAGCGGACATCAAGAAGGAGCTTGCTTCCTCTGGTTACTTTGATCTTCACCAAATTGAAATTCCTGCTGTGATCCAAGAGTCGCTGGATATCAAGACTGCACCTGGCTACAGCCACTACCTTGTCCGTCCCTCTTTTGAAACTCAGATTGCCAGCGAGATCAGCGAGAAGCTTCACCAGGATGCGGTCGATGCTGCAGTTAATCTGGATTACCGCCCGGAGTCATCTGAGCGTTCTCTTATTGCGCAAATTGCGCTTCCTGACGTGGCCAAGGTGCAATCGTTGATTGAAGTACGTGGAGACGCAACTCTAGAAAAAGAGCTTGCAAAGAAGATTGTCGAGAAAGTTCGGCAAAAGTATCTTGAGACCGCACGCATCGAAGTCTCCAAGCATCTCGAGGATGCCCAACACGACACAGAATTAAAGCTCTCTGCCTACCTCAGAGGCGTTCTTTCAGTGAAAAACGAGGTAACGCAGAACCTCCTGTACCAAGAATGGGAACAGTATGTGATTAACACGATTGGAACTGCTCCAGGCCCACTTGACCAAGCGAAAATTACCTACAACACTGACTCTACCGTCGAGCTCTGCATGGCCGCGACAAAGTTTGTTGCCAGAATCATCAGACAACTGCGAAGCACTCCACCAACTCCCAAGAATGCTGCCCTGGTTCTCCACTTGGCAGTTGTGATCTGGCATGCCACCCGGATCTGCCATGGCGATGGCACGATCCTCAAAACCACTGGCAAGCTTGTGCCAAAGATCCTCAAAGAGTTCGAGTTCCCAGAAAAGTTCAACGAGTTGCGACAGAATATCCGCGATCCGAGCCCAGAGTTGGTGGAAGAAGTCAAGAACATTGGTCTGGAGTTTATGTGAATCTAAAATAAGTTAATGAGTTTTAATGGGCTGCCAACGAAGTTTTGGCCGTTTCTCGTCCCATTCTTTATAGGACTTGCCGCGTTCATCGAGTTCCCGAAGTTTTAGTTGGAGAGCAGACGCCTCGGGAAGTTTCGCTAATGCTGCTAGTCGGAGATCATCTTCATCGTCGCTGCGGCTCGTTATTGGTCGCGATGTAATGTCCTGGCTCACGCTTCTCTTGAACAGGGAAGCATAAGCGCTGGCACAATCGGTTACCTCTGCCGCTTTGATCGACAACTTCCACTCATCGTCGTCTGTTTTGAGAGCAGGATACTCATACATTGGCACAGGCTCACCGTTCACCGTGGATCTGAATGTCACCCGAAGACATTTCATGTCGGGAGGGATGAACGAGCTGTCTGCCTTGTAGTGTTTGTGCAAGATATGTGGATCCCTCCCATGAACATAGGTGGCGTGGTCCTGACTAGGATAGTCTGTGTTTTCGGAAACAAGATCCGTATCGAGCATGGGCTTTGCAAATACATACAGTTCGCCAGGGCGAGTGCAGCTCATGACGATATTGAACGACTCAGTGCGGAATTCTGGGTCAAACTTTTCGAGCAAAGTGTCATAGATAACTTCGAGGGCTCGGATACTCAAATTGAACTCTGCCTCGGCTATCCTGGGTCCTGCCTCAGCAATTTTAGCCTCAAGATCTTCTTTGACGACGGGTGTAAGACGGCCATTAGGTGTTCGTCTCGAGGATACCGTCTTGGCAATATGTGCAGTATGGAAGACCTTGTCTATTTCACTCAGCGGGAAGTACTCGAATCCAAAAAGAGTACGAACATTGTGGTATGCAACAAAGATGCCATCCATGCGCCCGATGCGTGCCTGTAGCGAGTACTTGAACAGAGCCGATCGAATAAGCTCATAGTATTCGCGATTAAAACTACCATATTCACCATCGCGTTTGTGGATCTGGTAGTTTGAACCATCTTGGATCTGAGCATAGTCGATATCGTAGCGCACAGCACATACTGCCCTTGTTTTTAGGTCAAACATGCCGGTCCCAGGTAGTCTTGGATCGTAGCAATCCAGCTGCGACCGCATCAAAAAGTTACCTGCAGTGGTATAGTGATAGGTACTTTTCCCTGCTTGTTTTTGTTCATCGGTCAAAAATTTACTTCGCTCTTTGGTGAAGTTTTCAAATACCGATGCGTCTGTTACTAGCATAACCTCCATAGCCTGACCCAACAGCGTCAGTATAAGATCATCGCTTGATATTGATCCCGAATTGACTGAGTAGGTTCCAGTAGTCTTGTCATATCTGAGGCTGCTGGTGGCTGGCGCTCTCTGGGCAGCACTGAATGTAGTCAATGTCCCTGGGAAGTATTTCGATAGTCCAATGAGCTGGGGTGGACGTTGATGAGAAATTGCATGATGCAACTGAGTCAAAAGAGGCGTTAATGAACTCGTGGAACCAACATATTTCTTTTTGTTTTCGGCTGCAAACTTGGCCAGAGACGTATCTGCGCTAGCTGGCACGTAGGCAGGAATACAAGAAAAGTCAAAGTCCTTGATGGACACGATTCGTTCGAGACGTTCATCGAAGTTGTACACGTTTGTGCGAGGATCTTTGAGCAGCTGGACACCCACATTAAACAGAACCCTGTCCAACTCGTTGGCAAGTACGGGCACTGGAGGCTGATCTGGCACTTCCAAAGGCTCGTAACATAGCTCTTTTGCGTTCAAAACTGCAATTGACTCTAGTGTGGGCCGTTTTGATGATGACTTGGGCGTTGTTGGTATCTTGACCTTCCTCTCCTCCAGCTGCTGCTTGAGAGCTGCCATTGCGTCAGTAGCCATCGGATTCGTGCTTTTTGACTCAGGAGCAAGTTTCGGTACCCGTCGAGCAAATCGGCTCGAACGGACTGCTCGAGTGGCTGCCCGAGCTCTCGCGAGCCCCGACATTGTTTAAAATCTCAAAGCGAAATTTCACCAAATCTCGGGATATTTTGTAGTCAAGCTGTAAAAAATGGCTGACGGTTCAGGACGGGATCTTCAGGGAGGTAAAAAAACGTTAACGCATAAATATGTACATACCGAACTAAACCGCTGTGGAGCATCGGGGACACAGCTCATCTTCATGTTCGCTCGCAAACACCCAGCATCTTGGGCATTTGTGCATTGATGGTGGAACAACAGTCACTTTGGCAAGGTCGTTCGAAACAGCGTATGACCACTTTACGTCAATTGGTGGTGCGCCTAGAACATGCACCTTGGACGCAATAAACAGCGTTTCAAGAAGATCTTTATAGTGTTCGAGTGCTTTCGCAAGGTCAGACGATGGCTCAATGTAGACATCGCATGCCAACGATGAGCCAACGCGCTTGTCTGACCGGGCCAGCTCAATTGCCTCGTTGACAGTGTCTCTCAGAGACAAAACCTTCAAAAATTCAGGGTCCACCTTGGCCTGAGGCGCTGAAGGATATCCTGCCATAGTTGGTGAAGCAATGCCTTTTGTAATGTAGTCTGGACATAGATCCCATACTTCCTGGGTAAGTAAAGGCATAATGGGCGACAAAACACGAACGTACACACTCAAGACTTGCTGTAAAACGTACTCGGTCGCTTTGCGACGAGGAGAGTCAAGAGGATCGGCATACAAGCTATCCTTGGCAGTGTCAAAGTAGACTGAACTTAGCTGTGCATTCATGTTTTGGAACAACTTGACCACCTGGCTGAAATCCTGGGTCTTGTAGGCTGCTTGGGCACCATTGACAAGCTCGGCGAGTTTCGCCAGGGTGTATTCATCGAGTCCAGATAGCTTTTGGTTTTCGCGAAGTTCTTCTGTCGTCGAGATATTTCCAAGTAGATACTTGAAGGTCAGTCTGAACTTTTTGACTGTGGCAGCGACCTGTTTCATGGCTAGTTTGCCAAAAGAAATGTCGCCAGTGTAGTCACTCTGAGCAATGAACAGTCGGAGTCCATCAACACCAATTTCTTTCAGGACATCCTCAGGAGATACAACATTACCCAGAGACTTTGACATTTTCTGGCCCTTGTCATCCAGGATAAAGCCATGCGTGATTAAATTCTGGAATGGCGCCTGGGGCTCATGGGTGACCGCCACACGCGTGAGGAGAGACGATTGGAACCATCCCCGGTGCTGATCGGATCCTTCAAGATAATACTCAGCTGGTTTCTGTCCCGGAAGCATCGTCCAAGATGTGCCACTATCAAACCACACATCCATAGTGTCAGTTCCCTTTACGTAGGCAGATCCCAGGTTTTGGTTTTGGTGACTGGGTGGAAGCCAGTCCTCTACATCGGCCTCTTCTTCGAACCACCGCGAGAGACCCTCGTCTCCGGGGTAGCTGTTGATAACACCGATGATATGAGCCATTGACTCGCGATCCATTAAAGCTTCTCCGGACTCCCGGTGGTACAGCACTGGGATTGGCACTCCCCATGCACGTTGACGGGAAATGCACCAATCAGCCCGCGATGAAGTGAATGCAACTAGACGGTGTCTTCCAGTCTCGGGTTTGAATCGTACATTCTTCAGGGCCTCAAGTGCAAGATCGCGAACGTCAGAACCAAGGTCAATAAAGAACTGTGGAGTGGCTCTGACCATTACCGGTGTTTTGGAACGCCAATCGAGAGGAACGCTGTGGGTGATTTTCTCTTTACGAATGAGGGCGTTTTGACTTTCCAAAATCTCGAGGACCCGGGTTGTGCCTTCTTTACGCGCATCGAGACCAGCCAGTTCAGCTGGTGATACCTCGGATGTATACTTTCCGGCACCATCTACAGGACTCAGAGCTTCGAGGTTCTCGTGCAATCCAACTAGGTAATCTTCCTTGCCATGTCCAGGAGCAGTATGCACCAAACCAGTACCTGAGGCATCAGTAACATGGTCTCCTGCAACCACCTTGTGGGACTGGCCAGTCACAGGACACACATACTCCAATCCCAGTAGCTCGTTTCCCGCGAACTGCGCAAGCTCGACCCCGCTAAACTGGTCCTTAAGGTTCGAGGATACAACAAGTTTACCGTGGTCACACTCCACCAGGGAATATTGCAGGTCCGGATTAATTGCAATAGCCATGTTAGAAGGCAACGTCCATGGCGTTGTGGTCCACACAGCAAGGCCCACATCTTCAAAACCATTCAGGGGACCTTTGATCTTATATTGGAGATACGCAGATGTATCTGTGCGTTCTCCGTACTCAAGCTCAGACTCTGCAAGAGCAGTTCGGGACTCAACAGACCAGTACACAGGCTTGCGTTGTCTGAACACAAGCTCACGTGCGACCAATTCACTGAATAAAGTCAATTGACGCACGACATAGTCCTTTGTGAGTGTCATGTAGACCGTGGACCAGTCTGCCATGACACCGAAACTTCTAAACGCAGATTTTTGTTGTTCAATCATGCTCAGGGCCAAATTTTTCGCCAGTTCTCGGCGTTTGGGTGCCGACAACTGTTTTGACTGGTTTTTGACTGAAGCTAGTTCAATCGGCAAACCGTGACAGTCCCATCCAGGGACATATTCGACCCTGTGTCCAGAAAGGACATTGAATCTATTAATGAAGTCCTTGAGGATTTTGTTGAGAGCATGTCCGAGATGGAGTTTACCATTGGCATATGGCGGACCATCGTGTAAGATGTGTGGGACCTGGTTCTGTCTCGCGTCCTTTTGCCACGCATAGAGTTCGTCTGCGGATCTCTGGATGAGCTCCGGTACGCGTTTCCTGTCCGAGCGATTCGGAAGTGCCGATTTCGGCAGTCTCAGAGTGTGCGCATACGAATGCGAGCTCCGGACACCCCTCATGTCGGGGTCTCTCTGTAATTAGAGCTTAAGAAGTGGTAATCGGTGAAATTTCACCTTGTGCGTTTAAAGACCCACTTACAAACCAGGCTTGTAAATCTCGAGGTTTGAACACAAATGAAGCGGTTCTTTTCGACTTCGGTGGTGGCTGCGCAGGCCGTTGCCGAATCGCTCGGAGCTCGGAAGACATGGAAGGCTCCGGGAAGCCGCAAGACGTACCTGGTCGACACATACACCCACCTGCTGCGATCGAATGCAGTGGTACTGGCTCTGCACAACTCTGTGCTCCTCAAAGGTGAGGACACGCAGCTCCGCAAAGAGATCACCAAGGCTGGAGGCAGACTGACAGTTGTCCGGTCGAATCTCATGGACGTGGCGCTCCGTGGTCTCGCGAGTCCCGATCCTGCCAGTGTGGAGGCTCACAATAAGTTTTCCAAGACGAGACATCCCCTCTCAGCACTCTTATCCGGATCAAGTGCGGTTGTTACCGTTCCCGAACTTAATCCCAGCGTTGTGAACAAGATTGTCAGTTTGATAGACAAGTCCCAGAACAAGCTGATTCTTCTTGGAGGCATGGTTGATGGAGGAGTGCTCAACAGAGCAGAGGTGGATACAGTGCGTACATTGCCAAGTATTGAACAGCTCAGGGCTCAATTGGCTGGTGTCTTGACGGTTCTTGGAGGTGCAGGACTCGTGCAGACCTTGGAGTCGAGCAGTAAGATGCTGTACCTGACATTGGACACGCACGCCAAGGCGGACGAGAAAGAGGAGAGCAAATAATTGTACATATATACACAGCAAAAAGTAAAAGAAAAAAGAATAAATACACGCGAACAAGACAAAAACTACTCGAGTCGCTCGTCATCCAGACCGTCCTGGAGCCCCTCAAATGAGTTTGTACACAGAGAATGCAACTCGTCTGCCCATTTCCCAAGCTGCACGATATCTTCGGGAAGAGTCAACTCAGGATTGATGCGTATACTTTGTCCCTTTTTCCTGACCTTCCAGTCGCGAGAATCGGCAGCTCTTCTTGTCAGACGGAGAGCTTCATCACGACGGTTCACAACTGCCTTCGTCTTGTCATAGAGCTGGATTGCCAGAGCCATACGCTGGGCCTTTTCATCCTCGACGCGAAGTCGTAACAATTGTTCGCCAAACTTAGTCCTGTGGTCTGGGAATCGTTCAAGATACTGTTCCACTGGCTGGAGATCGAGTTTTTCGGCCACCTGGGTTCCGGCCTGTTTTGAAAGCTCAATTTGGAGCTGTTTTGCTTTTAGGACTTGTTTCAAATTGTCGCGTTTTTGCACCAGTTCGGCTTGTCGTTGTTGTGCGGCAGACACTGCCGCAGAAGCAGCGTCGATCTCGCGATTGGCCTTCCACACCAAACTTCTAATTTTCGCCAATTCGGCGATGCGTTTCACGCCATCTACTTCTTGGTCGACCTTCGCCAACCGTTTCTGGAGCTCGTCCAGCGTGCTCCCGCTCATGTTTGGTGATGGAGGTGGTGGGTTACATAACTCTGCCCACCATCCCATTGATACGATACACTATTCCGGGGTAAAACCATATGCAAGGATTCCCGTCTCCAGCGGTTCTGTCGAACCCAATGGCAGCCTATAAGGCTCGCCGGAGGCTCCAAAAGGCCGATCCATTAGCCGAGTACCAGGTGGTAGGCTACATTGCCGCGGGAACATATGGACGTGTCTACAAGGCGCAGACACGTCCTCCGCAGGCAAAAGTAGTGGCAATCAAGAAGTTTAAAGTCGAAAAAGAAGGCGAACGTACGAGCTACTATACGGGGATATCACAGAGCGCGTGTCGGGAGTTATCATTGTGCCGAGAACTAAGGCATGAGAACGTTGTTGGACTCGTGGACACAATTCTTGACGACAAGAGTATCTATCTTGTGTTTGACTATGCAGAGCACGATCTGCTGCAAATTATCCAGTATCACTGCCACTCGGACGGCAAAACCATTGCGCCAAGCTGTGTGAAGAGCATTCTTTGGCAAGTTTTGAATGGCGTGAGTTATCTCCATGAGAATTGGGTGCTCCATCGCGATATCAAGCCAGCAAACATTATGATCACTGCCCAAGGTGTTGTCAAAGTTGGCGATCTGGGGTTGGCGAGAATATTCCGGGACCCGCTACAAAGCTTGTACACGGGCGATAAGGTTGTGGTGACGATTTGGTACCGGGCTCCGGAACTGTTGTTGGGAAGTCGTCATTATACGCCTGCCATTGATGTGTGGGCGATTGGCTGTGTTTTCGCCGAGATGCTTGCACTTCGACCTATATTCAAGGGAGAAGAGACGAAGATGGACAAGAAGGTGGTTCCCTTCCAGCGCAACCAGATGCAGAAGGTGATTGAAATTTTAGGCACGCCAACGGTTAAAAACTGGTCCGATATCACGAGTTGTCCCGATTTCCCCAGTCTCATGGCCATGCCTCTCTACCCCAACCGCCTGAGTGCGTGGATGCGATCCGTGGGCAACACAGACCCACTTGCCATTGACCTTCTTGGCCAATTGTTGAATTACAATCCAAACACGAGAATAGCAGCAATTGAAGCTGCGAAACACGAGTACTTTGCTGCTTCACCAGCCGCGTCAAACAATGCGTTTGAAGGCATGAAGGTTCCATATCCAACGCGACGAATAACGCCAGAAACGAATCTCAAAGGTCCGCCGCCGCCAACGGCGTCGAAAGCAGGAAAACGGGTTACAGTGGACTACAATAGCCGCAAACGACAAAAGCATTAGTTATTTATTTACATTTTGGTACGTTCATGTCAATCTCAAGATCAAGTGTTCAAGATGGATTCTTGAGAGTCAGTTGACCAGTCTCAAGACTTGGTGGTGCTACACTTGTGTCCGAACTGAGTGTAAGTTGGGTCCAAATTCAATCCGAATGGGGCTTTCACCAAAGCCAATTGCCAATTGTGTCCATGTCTACCACAGGTGCGGCTGAAGCATCACTCGAATTGTTCGAGGTCTTCAGGCTCGAACACGACCTCAATACGCAGCGAACACGTCGGACACCGTGCAACTGTCTCTCCATCGGCCAGATCCGAGATACACACCTGGAACTGGTCTCCACACGGACACGGGTAGTAGAACTGCTGGGTGATTGGGTCCCAGGTCATATCCTCGATCTCGATGGAGTCGTAGATGGGCCCTTCATCCTCCATTGCAACTGTGGGGGCGACTAGAGCTGCAATTAGTCCTGGGGGCGACTAGTGCCGCAATTGCCGTACCAACTTCTGAGTGGCAAGTGCGATACCACAACGACCTCGAAAATTCACCCACGTGATGCGTCACCAGCCCTAGGGCTCAGGGCGATTATGTAGTGAATTGGGAGCGGTGACCCCTCGAAACCGCTAGAGTCGTAGGGGGACTCTGCGCTGACTGTGAGGCATCACGTGCCATGTTTCAGATCCGGTGGGTGTTTTTCAAACGCATATTTCACGCCTACCAAACAAAGACCTAAGGGAATCCTGACCCTAGCTGGGACACAAAATTTCTCCAAGCTCCCAACCCATCACCACCTTAGTGTAAGCTAAGCCCAAGTCGACTTCTTTTCTTCTCCTTCTTCTCACAGAAACCACCGAGAAAAGATGGGTATCAGCCGTGACTCTCACCACAAGCGCTCCCACACGGGTGCCATGCGCGCTCAGATGCGCAAGAAGCGGAAGTTCGAGCTCGGCCGTCAGCCCGCCAACACCCGTATCGGCGCCAAGCGCATCCACACTGTGCGTACCCGCGGTGGTAACCAAAAGCACCGTGCGCTCCGTCTCGAGACCGGCAACTTCTCCTGGGGCACTGAGGGCGTTAGCCGCAAGACCCGTGTCATCCAGGTCGTCTACCACCCCTCCAACAACGAGCTTGTGCGTACCAACACCCTGACCAAGAGCGCCATTGTCCAGATCGACGCGACGCCCTTCCGCCAGTTCTTCGAGTCGCATTACGGCGTCCCCGCCTCCAAGCGTGGCAAGCAGAGCGAGGAGATTGTGCAGACCGCCAAGACCCGCTCCAGAGCCGCTGCTGCCAAGCTCAGCCAGGGCCTCGAGCCCCAGTTCGGTGCTGGCCGCCTCTACGCTTGCGTGTCCTCGCGCCCTGGCCAGAGCGGCCGCGTTGACGGCTACGTGCTCGAGGGCGAGGAGCTCCAGTTCTACCTCAAGAAGCTCACCGCGCACAAGAAATAATTTAATCCACATTAAAACCGTTTAAGATAGGAATCGGTCTGACTTATGTGCCTTTATTGGTGCCTTTATTGGTTCCTTCTTTTAAAAAAGAAGCAAAATGACCTGGTGCCCTCTTTTGAAAAGAAGCAAAACGACCTGGTGCCCTCTTTTGAAAAGAAGCAAAACGACTTGGTGCCTTCTTTTGAAAAGAAGCAAAACGATTTGGTGCCTTCTTTTGAAAAAGAAGCAAAACTCTTGTTTTACAACTACAGTTACCACAAATCTCGCTTCTTTGAGTCTGGCATATATCCGATTCTGTACCACTGCGACCAATTAAGGTAGATCACCGTCCTGGACGTCAATTGGCGATGCCAATTGCAACCAAAGTTTTGCTTCTTTTTCAAAGAAGATCTCCTAAGGCACGTACCTAGCATCAATCCATATGATCTGAAACCCAAGAGAAGCAATTGGCGAAGCCAATTGGAACCAAAGTTTTGCTTCTTTTTCAAAAGAAGATCTCCCAATGTCGCATCTTTCGGAAGCAGGTAAATCATTAGTCTATAGATGCTATCATTATTCGTGTCTAGATGGGGGGTATGGGGCTGCGACACACTGGACATTGGAGTCGGGAAGACAACCACTGTTCGAGGCATTCGGTGTGGAAAATGTGTCGACAGGGCGTCACCATGTAGTTGTCGCGTTCGAGGAGGACTGCTGGATTGGCGGATGCCTCGTCTTGTACAATTGGTAGTTTAACTTCGCTCATGCAAATGGCGCAGGGAACAAACCTGCACTGGGTCTGGAGGTCGTTATCGAACCGCTCTTCGACGGCTGGCGCGTCACTGACGGTCAGTGGTACTTCAGTGGCGTGGTTAAGACTCTCCACATCTTCCGTGAGAAGAGGGTGGTAGTTGTACACATTGATACTACCAAATCCGCCCCGGAGGAAGAATCGCGACCCGTATCGGGACTGGCCAACCAGCATGGCCACCTGGAAGATCTGCCACAATAGCAGAGCCCAACCCAGTCGGGGATCGTAGCGATGGTAGCCAATGTTCGATTTGACAAAACACAAGTACAACACCGGCCAAAGTCGCAGGAAAGTCAAGGACACACAGAATGCCGGCGAGAATGGGACGGGTGATCCGCGTCTCGCATTGCGCCAGATTTGCGGGACCCAGTACGAGTACAGCAACATCAACACGATCGCTTCATAAACCTTCCATGCCGGATCGCCAATTGACATGAACACCATTGTGACCACTGCAAACGCAAGGATTCCCGTGTAGTACTGCTGGTAGATGCGCATCATCACTTGCTGGTCGCTTAAAAGTTCTGGCGCTGGAGGTTCTGGCGTCGTCGAATCGGGGTCACGAGCACGTCTGTCGGCAATGTCTTCGGTGCGTTGACTGCTGTACACGCGACCCATCAGCCTAATGTCGAACATGTACGTTTGGAGAATGAGGAGAATCGATACTGCCGCAAGAACCATCGAGTACACTGGTTCGCTGCTCTGAACAAGCGCCACAACAGTCGCAATTCCGTCCACAGCTGCAAAACTCGCGATAGTGGCAAAACTCAGTCTGCATGCGCGAGAGGGACTCATGTGTCTTCGCGCCAGGGACCCACTCAACATCGCCACTAGTAAAACGTTCACAAAGAACAGCGTCAGCATTCGTCGCGCACGTTGAACATAGTATTCCGAGCGTTCGCCAGTCCCTTTTACTTCAAAACTCACGCCACAGTCTGGAGACCACAACACTCCCGTCATTTCGATAGGAGGGAGCTTTGGCAGGGGCCGTCCGACAGGGTGTAGGAGTTCTTGTTCAATGTCATCCAGTTCAGACTGTGAGATTCCCCTTGCTGGGTTCAAGTGGCCAAAGAAGACGTACTCACACGCTCTCGATCGACGATACGCCTGGTCAACATATTCATAGCTTTCCGTCACGTTTATTCGGTCCAAAGTATGATTTAATGCTGCCAACACCAGTTTCCGGGCACTCTCTGCACTAGGATCCTTCTCCGGATCGGGGATCAAGTACGGAAGTGCCTCCAACCCCGAAAACTTAAGGGAGCTCGTCGACAGTAACACGTGGCCATGTTCGAGGTATACGCCCTCGAGCTCAATTAAGACTGGGTGCGTCGAACTGATGATTCTACAGTCAATCACACGTGCCAGAGCATGATTCTGCGGATGCTTGAGTGTCCGCTTGCCTTCGATAATGCTGATCGCAGCAGTTCCTGGTCCATGTGCAAGGGCCTGCGCCTCCCTGAGCGCCTCCCCAGAATCATGGGTACCCTCGTCAAAGTTGTCCAATGGCAATTCCATCGGTTGTTTGAACAGAGATGAGCTCAATGGCTCGTACTCGCCATGCATGTAGGACGAGATGTTGGAATAGTACAGCGAGACATTGGCACGTCCTGCGTGGCCATCGTCCCATATACGTACAACCCTCTTGTGGAGCTCACGGGGCAAAAAGTGTTTTGAGCCATTGTATCCAACCACATTGGTTAGATTTAATTGTGCCAATGAAGGCGGTGGCAATGTCTTTGTGTGGTGCAGCGTCCTCAATTCGGCATTCTTGAGCTCCAGGTAGTCTTTGAGCTTTGCTCTATCCTCATCCGAAACCGGTAGGGTCAATGATCCAAGCCGGTAGATGAAGTAGATGGCGAAAAGCACCTCAAACAGACGCCCTACGCTCGCCATGGCGTGGATGTGAGCAAGTTATGTCATCTTGTCCGGAGGTGTGGTTTTATGGTGAAACACAATGTAGGTTTCGTGATAATTGCTCTATATTTGTGGTGGATTTCGGTTTGTTTATCGCCAACTCGAAAACTATTTTTGTTGGTTTTTTTAAACATGAGAAAATATCTTGGGGAAGTCAACATATGTCGGCTAAATTGGACTCACAATCTCAACGATCGTAGTATATTTTGCATAGTGTAAATCTCGTATCGAACAGTTTCAACACTACAAAACGTGGGTTGAATCGCCGTTCACTATACCATAACATGCCAATACCGGAAGGCCAATGACTGCCTACCGAAAGAGCTGACGCTGATAGAGGTTTGGGTTCCGTAATCGCTAATCACGGCACCAACCTCTATCATGTGGGATTTGACGGACCCGAGCTCGTGGCCATGGAGCCAGATACTCATGTATGTTGCGGTCTTTTTGATCGGAAAAGTCGTCCAGAACAAATTCATGCCCCAACTCGAGGGTCAGCCTGATGCTCAGGGTCGTGTACGTCCGAAGCTGAAGCTGGTTGATCGCACTGACGTGGGAGACAATATCGAGCCTGAGGACGTCAAGTTCAGCTACGAAACCACTGAACCACACAAGTATCGTCCTTTCAAGACCCGCAGAGCTCTCCAACTCGGTATCACGCGGACATCGAAGCAGGAGTGGCTCAAACTCGAGAACACGTATGTACCAGCCATGGCAGAGCACCGTGAAATCCTCAAAGACCACCCCGAACGAACTTGCTTTGTTGCTCCAAAGTCCCCTGAGACTGTCAAGGCAGTTCGGGAGCTGTACGACGAGGTTGTGGACACGCTTTTGCGGAGATACCCCAAGTACTTTGTGGCTACTGGCGACATTGTGGCTAATATGATTCTCAACACTGAACTTCCCCGCAAGGCAGCTCCATCGAAGCTAGATCCGAAACAGCTATTGAAGTTGTTGGCCGAGAACGTCGAAGAAGATTTTCTGTTGCTTGAGCCCAAGAAAGTCAAGGGTACCGACGAGGAAGTGTATGTTCTTCAGGCTGCCACGGGACTGCACGCCAACGGATTCGACTGGTTTGACAAACTTGGTCTGCGCATCGATTCCATTCACGCTCCTGTTCCTGGCTACGCTGAGCAGCTCCGGGTTCCTGTGGAACGGACGATTAAGCGCCTACAATGGGGCCAGTACATTCAGCGGACAAACTGGGGGATTCAGGTTGGATCCAAAAAGCTTTACCTGCCTACGGACGCTGAAGTTCCTACCCTGGAGACTGTTAGTAGTGGATACATGCGCACTGAGAGACAAGTGTTGACGCGACTGAAGCAGTCGAATTTTGTGATGTTCTCTATTCGCACCTATCTTTACCCATTGCCGGACATTAAATCTGAGGGACTGGGACCTGCTCTCGTGCAGGAGGCTCAGCAGTGGAGCACTCCTATGGCCGAATACAAAGGATACGATAGATGGGGCGCAGCCGTGAGTGCATACCTGGATCCGGACTCTGAGAATAAAACTACCTAGAAGCACCCAACCTAATTTAGACCGCTCTCAATGGGCGTAGCCGATTGTCACTACCACCCAGGTTATTTCCCAAACACCAACGAAACCATCACCACAACAAAACCGCGAAGATCATGGGGAAATAACGCCACTGCGGCGCCAAATTTGCACAGCCCTATTTTCCTAACCCCAGAGGGTGTGTGGGGAGGGGGGAGCCAAAAAGATCTACACTACTACAATGATCATCAGGTGACCTTCCCTGATATATTAATAACCCGAAAGGCTCCCAGCGTTGGGGGTCCCTCGCGTGTTTGTGGACAAAAATCAAGCCTCAAAAAGTCGCGTGGGATTTCCTCCTCCTTCCCACCACACCCAGAAACCACCCCAACTCTCACTCAAAAAATGGAGCGTCCGAAGAACATCGGCATCAAGGCCATGGAGGTCTATATCCCCACGCAGTACGTCGACCAGGCGGAACTCGAGGTCTACGACAAGATCCCGCAGGGCAAGTACACGATTGGCCTTGGCCAGACGCGCATGGCGTTTGTGAACGACCGCGAGGACATCTACTCGCTGGCGCTGACGGCGTTCTCGCGGTTGCTCGCGAAACACAAGATCGATCCCAAGGATATTGGCCGTTTGGAGGTGGGTACCGAGACGCTGATCGACAAGTCCAAGAGCATCAAGACGGTTCTGATGCAGCTCATGGGCGACAACAACGACGTCGAGGGCATCGACACCGTCAACGCGTGCTACGGCGGCACCAACGCGCTGTTTTCCGCCGTCAACTGGATCGAGTCCTCGTCGTGGGACGGCCGCTACGCCGTCGTGTTGGCTGGCGACATTGCCATCTACGCCAAGGGCGCTGCGCGTCCCACTGGCGGCTCGGGAATGATCGCGATGCTCATCGGACCCGACGCGCCGCTCGTCGTGGAGCCGAAACACGGCTCGTACATGCAGCACGCGTACGACTTCTACAAGCCCGACTTCACCTCCGAGTACCCGATTGTCGATGGCCACTACTCGCTCACGTGCTACACCAAGGCGCTCGACCAGAGCTACGGCGCGTACCTGCGCAAGAGCGGCACCACTAAGGAGGGAATTGACCAGTTCGCCGCGTCGGCGTTCCACGTCCCCACCTGCAAGCTTGTGAACAAGTGCTTTGCGCGTCTCATGTACGACGACTACAAGAACGGCGTCGCCAAGTTTGCCAGCGACGTCCCCGCGGAGATCGCCGCCGTCGACTACGAGGCCTCGCTCACCGACCGCAACATCGAGAAGCTGTTCATGGGCCTGTCGAAGGCTGAGGGCGTGTCGCGTCTCCAGCCTGGCCTCTACGCCAGCACCAACACGGGCAATATCTACACCGGCTCGCTGTACCTGTCGCTGGCGTCCGTGCTTGCCTACACACCTGCGGGTCAGCTGCCTGTAGGCAGCCGGATCTCGATGTTCTCGTACGGCAGCGGTCTCGCGTCGAGCTTCTTCAGCGTACGCGTTGCCGGCGACTACAGCCATGTTGTCGAGACCACGGGCCTCAAGACCATTCTCGAGGACCGCTCCAAGGTCACTCCGGAGGAGTACGAGGCTGCGCTGGCGCTGCGTGAAAAGGCCCACCTCAAGAAGGACTTTGTTCCTACCGGCTCTATTGACCACATGAAGGCGGGCACGTACTACCTCGAGTCGATCAATGACAAGTTCCAGCGCAAGTACGGCATCAAAAACTAATTTTAGTGCTATCCGCAATTAATTCTGCTAGATGTTTTGTCTCCTTTTCGGCTGATTTCATGGTGTAGTACCTTTTAGTGGAGATCTTCTTTTGAGAAAGAAGCAAAACTTTCGTTCAGTCCTAGAAGCGGTGGGATCTTCTTTTGAAAAAGAAGCAAAACTTTTGTGGCAATTGGCTACGCCAATTGTTTAAGCCGCACTAGATAGTACTAAATAGTACCAAAGTGGAGTAGTATATCCCAGTTGAATTCGTAGCCCATTCCTAGAGACAAACTAATTAGAGGTCTGGACTCTGAGCGCTATGTCATTTAGCTCACCATACAACGCACATGCATTGTCATGGGACGATAATTATACCGCTTGTTTTGATTAAGATCAACACACCAAAAAGTAAACGCTACCAAATACTCCAAGGGGAATACCCGCCATTATACAAGAACCACTTAATAACTGAGCAGAATACTGAGTAATTACTGCATGGAGTCGACGCGTTATTCCGTCACACGTGAACCCGGAACAGTAGGAGGCCGATCCCCCACCCCAGCCCATGCTAACGGTTTTTCCTCGGTGGCAGTTGAGATAATAAGACTTTGAGAGCAGTTCGCCTCATTACAAACTACAAAAAACAAAGCATAAATGAAACAGAACTAAGAACAAACACCTCACGAACTAAAATCAAACCATGCGTGCCAAATTTGCCACCGATCTCAGCCGCACCTGTCGAATCAAAATGCCGGACCCACTTGGCCAGTCCCAATTGGGCAATAGTAATCAGCAATTCCGGGCCAGGAACATATCATTAGAGGTAAATTTCTGGGGTAGCGGTGCACCGCAAACCTCTTGCAGTTTGCAGAAGAAGTGTGCAAAAAATTTAGCAACTATATTTTGCAACTACAACACGTACCAGCACCATTAACGACCAGCACCACCCATCCGTTGCCTGGTGATTGTCTGGTTGTGACTAAGACCAACGGGCATGGAGAAAAAATGTCGGGGTCATTTGGGAGTTGCCTTGCATGGGGGGCAAAAAGAAAAAAACCTCCGGTCCCGCATTCTTTTCGTGACACATATGGTTGGGCTATTTCCACCCCTATATCTACTCCACCACAACACCACCATCACCACCACGATTATCACCACCACCACCAAAAAATAAATGTTCAAGTCTGTGGGCTCGATCTCGCGATCGGCCTCTGCGGCGAAATCGCTGTGGGGCCCCGCGGGTTCGAACCAGCAGGTGCCCTCATTTTTCATGTCGACGCCGCAGTTCAAGCGTCAACAACACCAGGTGACTGTTTATCGTGAGGATGCTCGCGGTGCTCAGGCAGGAAGCCAACTTGGAGCCTCACACGGTGGAGTGGCGGTGGGTGGCGCCAACTACTCGACGATTGCCTCCTCATCTCTTGAGGACGATAAGCGCGATGAGGCTGCCCCACAAAAGATAACCACGAAACCGGCTGCGTCTTTGCAATCGCCTCACAAACTCGTCGCTCCGCGGCTTCCAGCCACCACCTCAAAACCCCGCATTGAGGCTGTGGAGGACGACGAGTCTGAGCGACCGCCCATTGTGCCGGTTACGGCAGACGAACTTTTGGCGGTCCTGACGTCTGCTCACGATGCTGGCGAACATGCGCGTGTTCTCCAGGTGTTCTCGGTGATTGAGGAACAGCAGTCGATGGTTGCAGAGCTGAATGTTGACGCGTATAATGTTGTGTTGGAAAGCGTTGCTCAGATCGCCCTCGATGCTGATGACATGGCGGTGCTCCTCCAGACGTACGAGCGACTTTTGCAGCGTTCGATTGTTCCTGATCGCCACACGTACGGAATTGTGATTGGGGCTCTCACGGAGCAGGCGTCGCGTCTCGCCGCGAGAAGAACGCAGCTTAAACCGGTGACTGGTTCTGGCGATGAACTCGAAGCTGCTGCCGAAGTGCTCGAGACCCTCGCCGTGGAGGACCATTTGCGACTTGCGCTTGACATTTTCCGTGCGTCTGTGGTTGTGGACGCGTCCAATTTCGACCAGGCTGCTGTCGACGCGTTGGTGTACGCCTGCTGTTCCGAGGGCGTTCCCTGCGGCGATATCGCGCACTTTGCCACGCCTGCAGTGCCGCTGCTCAAACAGACAACGTCTCTCGCGGAGGCTACGCAGCTGTATAAGGCGTTGCCGCAGTCCACCGAAACGCAAATTGCGTATCTCGAGCAGATGTTCATCCTCGGCCACCAACAAGAAGCATTGGCGCTGTTTGACACGCTTGATGCGCCCTCAGAGCTCGTGCAGGCACTGGCTGAGGGACTTGTGCGTAATGGCCTCGTGGCTACCGTGGCACGCTGGGCGCGTCACGACACTGCCAAGGCGCCAGAACTCAATGCAGCCCGTCTAATTGAGTTGGTGAACGATCCGCAGCTGTTGCCGAGTGCCATGAGCCTCTTTGAGAGTGCGGCTGCTCGTCGCCAGCTCGATACTGGCTCCCGCAGCGCCATGGTTCGTCTGTGTGTTGCTGCCGACAATGTGGACGCTTTGGTGATGGTTGTGCGCGAATCGAAACTGCGCAAGGCCATGTGGGACCCGACAGCGTTGGTGGTTGGCGCAGAGTGCCTGGTCGCCAAGGGCGAGCCAATGCTGGCCACAGACATTGTTGCATGGCAAATGGGTCTGCTCGAAGACGCGTGGGCCCGCGAAAATGTCCACAGCTATCTTGGCCAGGAACTCATGCAGCGTGTTGTGACTGCCCTCGAAAGGGCAGACGCTCTGTCGCTCGAGGCGGCTCTTGCCCTTGCTCCATACGCTGTGTCGTCGAACAAGGCGCGTGAACTAACGTTTGCACCGATCTGGGCCGCTCGTCTCGGTGCTCCTGATGTCTACAAGTCGACGAAATCCTCGTCGACCTCTACGCAGATCCTCGATGCGCATGCCAAGTGGGTCCTGTCGTGTATGCGCGGCCCTAATCTCGCAATGCCAGCCGAGAACCGCCAGGGACTCGACGCTGTGTTTGGCAAACTTGTCGAGGATGTTTTGGTGGATACTGCCGAAGTGTCTCCTGCAGTTGCTGAACGTGTTGATCGCGTTCTGGAGCTGCTCAATTACGACAAGCTGCGTTCACTGTGGCCTCCCAAACGGACCACCACGAAATCCAAGCCATCGAGCTCCGATGACGACTTTTCGGCAGAGATCATGGCCTACGCTCGTACCCCCGATGGTATCGATTCCGCCCTGGACTATGTCGAAAAGTCTGCTCTGCGCAATTTGCCCGTTTCTGGCCCTGCTCTCCAGGCGTGTGTCAATGCTCTCAGTGATATCCAGGAGCCGTTGGCACCGTTGGATGCACTTGTTTCGCGATGCTCTCTTACCCCTGAGGCTGCGAGCCTCTATCTTAATTCTGTTGTCCAGAATGCTGCTAGCCACGACTGGCCACTGGCCCAAACCGCCTTCCGCCGTCTTGACGGCTTGGTGGTGCAGGCAGATACCTATGCGGCGCTGGTTAGACGCGCACCTACGGATTCGCAGGTCATTGTGTTGTTGAACGATGCGCGGATCCGTGGTGTAGTGCCTAACGCCGACTTGTTCAATGCTGCCATTGTCCGTCTCGCACGTGCTCGACGCCTCGCAGAGGTCTCTCAGCTCCGTGCAGAGGCTGCTGCGGCCAGTATCGTACTTGCCAGTGATACCCACAGTGCTCTTGTCCATTTTGCCTGTCTCCGTGGCGACGAGGCAGACGCGTTGTCGTTGCTAGACAGCATTGAATCACATCGTGGCCAGGCTGCACACGCAGTTTCTGCCTACAACGATGTGATTCGGTTTTACGTCCACCACCAGAACCGCGAGGCTGCCCTCAAAGTGTTTGGCAGACTCCGCCAGTCTGGTGCGTTGCCCACCCCTCATTCTTACAAGCTTGTGATGGAGGCATACCTGATGTGTGCACCAGCACCTGAACTCGATCACGCCGATCGGGTGCTTGCCCTTATGCGCCATGACGGCGCTCCAATCTCGACCCAGTGTCTTGCGACCTTGTTGAGAGCCCGGGGCGTCCTAATGCACGATTTCGAGTCTGCGCGTGACTTTTACCGTGGGCTCGTGAAGAACTCCCGTGTTTTGCCTGACAAGCGCATTTTCAAGGCTCTAATAGAGTCCTATCTCGCCAACGGCCGGAAGGAGGAGACTCCTTTGGTTCTGAAGGAGATGGCCAAGTACCATGTTCCTCTTGACGGCGAGTTGACACGAACACTCGAACAAACTATTTAATGATAATGATAATGACTTTTAATTATGGTTTTTTGTTTTGAAAAAGAATTAATGTGCTCTATTGGGTTCCTTCTTTTGAAAAAGAAGCAAAACTTTTGTGGCAATTGGCTAGCGCCAATTGGACTTGAGAACGATCGGTACTTTTACATGTGGCGACTTACGCCGTGATTCTTCTTTTGAAAAAGAAGCAAAACTTTTGTGGCAATAGGCTAGCGCCAATTGGACTGGGGAACAGTGTTTGTACATGTAGCGACCTACGACTTGACACTCGCCATCAATTGGCGGAGCCAATTGCCACAAGAGTTTTGCTTCTTTTTCAAAAGAAGGAACCCAAATCAGCTCGCCTTGGTGCTAAATCAATTGGCGGAGCCAATTGGAACCCAAGTTTTGCTTCTTTTTCAAAAGAAGATACTCATCACCATTCGGATCGAACGCAGGTAACAAAATAAAATGATGAATTGGCCAAAGCCGAACAATAAAAATACTATCTACAAATGCTCCCTCACGACCAGGTATCTATTCGTCTTCATCTGTGGACGGAGGCAGGGTGTGGTCGGAGTTCATGTAAGTTTCAATTGCGAGCGAGAACAGCGCAAAACCGCCACATCCAAGAAGGGCACCACCGGGACCTCCCTGGATACCGAGGGCACCTCCAGTGAGACAACCAGCCCATAAACTATTGTAGACGTCGCTTTTGGCACGCAGGGACTCGATCGCACACTCGACACCGGAGTAGACACCACCAATGAAGCCAAAGCTCTTAGCAGTGGAGTATGAGCGGCGACCCATATCAGCGAACTGGATCTTCATCTGCTGCCGGAACGGCAAATGGGCGACTTTCGACGCTTCTGTGTAGCCCATGGCGGTATCGTACGACATACTGGACATGAAGATACCGATGATGGCACCAAGACCAAAGCCGGTGACACCCGACATGACGAGTTTTCCGGGGCAAGACTGCATGATGTTCATCATAGCCCTGGCACCAGCCTGCGCCTGCTGGTCAGGCGTCATATCGAAGTAGCTCTCCGGCTGGGGAGGGCCTCCCATGGGGCCACCGAACGACATGAGGAGGGTGGTGGACAGTGGTGTGACCAATTTTTCAAACTGGCGATGTCACCTGACTTCTTCCCCTTTCGCCTCCTTCAGGGAAAAAGAACTGTCACAGGGACAGCGGAAGACGAGAGCTGCCAAAGCTAACCCCACGTGAAAAACCGAGGCTGGCCAGACATGGCGGATTGCTGACCGGGACGGTGACGTCCAAGTGGGGTCCGGTCTTTCCGATCGACGTTATCCTCGCGTGCATGATTGCCGCACACGTGATCATGCATCAGAAGGGTGGTGGGATACGAACAGGTTTGCAATGCCGAATCTTTTCCGAAAATTGGATTCAGCCTCTGAAATATGTGGTTTGGGTCGGGTCACTTTGGGAGAAAAACGACACAGTTCACCCCCGCGTGCATGGACCACCACAGCAGGTCTAGGGTTGCTGAGAATCGGCCCAAGTAGCAAGCAGCAATGTCGATGACACCACCAGGGGGTTGTGAGGGGGGGCTCCACATGCATGCGTTTACCATATAAAGGGGCGAACCACTTCACGAAAATAAACCACCAACGATGAGATTGAACGCGATTGTAATTGTGTTCGGGGCCGTGGCCAGTGCCGGTCTGTTCTTTGAGGACTCACGCAGCGACCGTTTGCGCAAGAATTTGGACAACATTGGCTACAACATCCTCGACTCGAGTGGAATTGTCAAGGATTCCGTCATTGACAGCCTCGACCCTGAGGGTCTTCAGGCGTGGCTCGAGAGCCACGGAGTCACCTACGACAACGCCGCTGATGCTGCGAAACAGCACAAGGAGCTGCTTCTCGACGACATCAAGCAGTATGCCGAGTCTGGACACGCGAATGCGAAGCATTTGCTTGGCAAGGGCAAAGAGTTCTACGAGAACGCTGCCGAGGCGCTGTCGCAAAAGGGCAAGGAAGCCTACGACAGTGCCGCAGAAGCCGCCAACGATCTCAAGCAGGGAACCTGGAATGCGTGGTCCGACTCGCGTCTCAAGGAGTTCCTCGACGCTCGTGGCGTTCCTGTTCCCCAGGGAAGCACGCGTGACCAGCTCCTCGCCAAGGTTGCCGAGTTCAAGCACAATTACGCTCCACTGAACAAGGGCAAGGGTCCTACTGGGCGGTACTGGTTCGATGGCTGGAGTCGCGACGAACTCGTCAAGGAACTCAAGAAGGTGGGCAACAGCGTTGAGGGAACGCGTCGTGATCTCGCCGACCGCCTCTACAACGCCTACTCCAACGCCTACTCCAAGGGCGAGAAGGAAGGTGCCAAGGCCGCGAAGGAGGTCGAGAGCACTTGGGGCTCCTGGAAAGAAGCCGCCTTCGACTCGTGGTCCCTAGACGACCTCAAGGACTACCTGAGTGACTTTGGCGCCAGTGTTCAGGGAACCAAGGACGAACTTGCCACGCGTGCCAAGGAGAGCTGGTACCACTTCTCCCACGGATTCAGCAAGCCTCCTCCTCCTCGCTCGAAGCTCCAGCAGTTCTATGACGCTGTTCGTGTGAATGTCGCCAAGCTGGTTGGACTCAACAGCTTCATCCACCGCGACCTCTAGTCCGTAGATTCTGTAGCGTTAACATTATATTTTGAATTATCATCCGATTGTGTTGGGTGCCTTCTTTTAAAAAAGAAGCAAAACCGTTGCAATTGGCTTCGCCAATTGTATTGATATCAGCTGAAGTCGTGGCAGGATACTAGAGCCTCGTCTAGTACGTTTAACTACGTCCAATGTCTCAGTCACAACACGAGTCTGGAGTTGAAAACTCTCGTATCCAAGAACATAATAATTGCGTACCTCCGATCAATTGAGCTTGCTCAATTGGAACAAAAGTTTTGCTTCTTTTTCAAAAGAAGTTCCATCCGTCCAACGACAGTACCCGTAAAACATCGATCTCGCATTCTGCTATGTCAAACGCATATCGCCCCCTTAAGTCATCTTCACCAAAAACCATCACGAAGTTATCATGGCTGGAGGTCGCCCGTGGTACGTTCAGGGCGCTGATCTCACGCACCGTCTCGTCGTAGTTGGTATCCTCGGATACTCCGGATACCTCTGCTACGGCATCGGCACCGCAATCATGCACAACGCTCGCCAGAAGGAGCTGCGGCGACAACAGAAGGCGCTTCAGGAACACGCTCAGCTCGCAGAGCAGCCAAACGGCCAGCCTGCCCAGATGCCAGATGCTGCACACTTGTCTGGCAAATAAATAAACCTACTGTACATAGCATTATTCTGTCTTATTATCCACGTGGTCATTAGCGTTCCAATAACGACTTGATGTTTCCCCTATGTCTGGGTGGGTATCGAGTTGTTATCGCACAAAAATGTGTTATTGGGATGCTATTTCCATCCGCAGTTCAAAATTGTGGGTGCACTATTATAGAACAAAATCAATGGGATGGCCGTTTTATGGGTGAGTCAATTGATGGTTCCCGGCCTCTTTTGGGTCTGCTTTCGTCTCTATTGGCCTTGTGTCTTTTTCGTAGACTATGCGTGAGTCCTTCTTTCCGTAATGCTGATATTCGGGCTGCTGCCTTGTCCACATCATCCTTGGATTGGGCATTGAGGAGCACTGGTCCTCGTGTCGACCGTTCGCATATCGGACACGTATTCAGCTCAACCACTTTAAACGCTCGTTGCGCAACCACGTGGCCGCATTCGGGGAAATAAACAGTTCGTTGGGATGCGACTGGCCGTCTGGTTATAGGACAGCTCCAAGCGCCATCAATTATTGTTCTGTCGTACAATTCGCACAGGTCCCGTATGCTGCTGAAGGTATCTTCGGGCTGTTTGGGTCGTTCCCCTAGTAAACATTCGAGAACTGCTTCTTTATTATACACCCTACCGCGCCAATCGCTCATGACAGGATCCTCAAGCGGCCTGCCGCTAAGAAAGCACACTGTACCAAATTCCGATCCAGTATTTTGCGTAGCCGCCTTTACAAGCTCCGATCTCTTGGCCACAGCACCCCCATCACCTCCCATGCTGGCACAACCTAGAGCGGGACCCTTTTAAAAGCTGACAAAAAAAGATTCGACGAGGAACTTCACACACACACACTTCCTAAAAAGTTTAGGATGGACTCATGCAATTTCTACCAACGGGTCGGTGCGTGCCGACACGGATCCAAATGCGTAAGGAAACATATAAAGCCCACCCACTCTAATGTCGTGCTTTGTGGGGGCCTCTATGATTCGCAGAGAGATACTGACATTGCAAAGTTTGTTGAGGACATATTCTGCGAGGCAGCACTAATTGCGCCCGTGGAAGACATGCTTATTGCACAAAACACTGCTCAGCAGCTCAAGGGTAACGTTTACATCAGTTTTAGGTCCAGCAGGGACGCCGAAAAGGTGCTCACTAACTTCAACAGGCGATGGTATGGTGGGAAGCCTGTATTCTGCGAGCCCAGCCCTGTCAGAGACCTGAGGGGAACGTGCTGTCGCGAATCAGTATGCTCCCGTCAATTAGAATGCAATTATGTGCATGCAGCACCTGTTAGTGAACGGGTATGGGAGTCGTTGTATGCGTCCCAGGCCAAGACATACGCAAAGCTTGAGCCAAAGCCCGAAGGTAAGCCAATTCCAACCACACCGTCAAAAACAGAGGTAGGCGTTTAGAGAACGCCTCCTTTCTCCTTATTTATTTACCAGAACACTATTAATCGTACACTGTACCTTAACAACCACCACGACCACCACATGTATAAACGCATATCCCAAGGATGTAATCAGATATCACCATCTAAGACGCCTCCACACCACCAAGATGGCGGATCGATACTCGTTCTCTTTGACGACGTTCTCGCCCAATGGCAAGCTAATCCAGATTGAGTATGCTCTTAATGTCGTGAACAACGGTGTAACGTCTGTCGCCATCAAGGCCCAGAACGGCGTGGTCATTGCCACCGAGAAAAAGTCACAGTCCAGCCTCATTGACTCGGAGAGCCTGGCCAAAATCGAGCAAATAACTCCGGATATCGGCATGGTATACAGCGGCATGGGCCCAGACTTCCGAGTCCTTGTTGATCACGCTCGCAAGATCGCCCACACAGAGTACAAACAGGTATACCAGGAGTACCCTCCCACGCGTGTGCTTGTTCAACAACTCGCAAAGGTTGTTCAAGAGGCTACGCAGCAAGGAGGCGTGAGGCCATATGGCGTGTCGCTGCTTGTGGCTGGCCACGACGACACTCATGGCTTCCAGCTCTACCAGGTGGATCCCAGTGGCACCTACTACCCGTGGAAGGCCACTGCCATTGGCAAGGGCTCGACGTCGGCAAAGACCTTCCTGGAGAAGCGCTGGAACGAGGAGCTTGAGCTTGAGGACGCCATTCACATTACGCTCTTGACCCTCAAAGAATCGATCGAGGGCGAAATGACTGGCGATAATGTGGAACTCGCAGTGGTAGGCGACGCGAATGACGATCTGCTTGGGTTCGAAGGCGTCAAGAACGTGCAGGGACCGAGATTTAGGAAGCTGTCGCCACAGGAAATCGAGGACCGTCTCGAGTCGCTGTAATCTTAGCATTTTAAAATCGATCGTAGAGAATACTCAAATTCTTGTTTAGGCTGCGTCACATCAACCCCAAAGACAAACGCTTCGGTTCAAGTTAAATAAATAAAGAGTTCTAATGTTTAGGCTTCGACAGCGGCTCAATCACCTCACCACGTTTAACAATAAGTCGTGGCTTGGTTTGACGCTGGAACGTGTCTCTCGACACCCACTCCTGTCCAATGGGCATGCGGAGCGACCGTTCGTACTGGGCTCTGTTTTCGAAGGGGAACGGAACTGCACTTGCGTTGTACTTGGACGCCTTTTTGTTAATCCGCTCATTGATGATCACATCCTTCTTCTTTGCATCGCGACGTTGATCAGCATTGATACCCTTGACTTTACGGATCCGTTGCACGCGAGGAGCCTCGCTACTCCATGATCCCCAGCCAGGAAGAGTCTCGTCAATCTCCTTGTCGCCTTCGTCCTCGACAATTTGTTGTTTTTCAGCAGCAAACTCGGCAACAACGTCGTCGCCAGCGAACGCTCGTCGAACAAGGTCCTGTTGTTTCAATGTGAGGTCGCTCTCGCGGACCATTGAGTCCTCGAGGAGCGTATCCTGGACATTGATTGCGACTTCCTTTTTGGATTGAGCACCATTCTTCGCCTTGGCAAGGCTTGCGGCTGCCTTGTCCGACTTTGACGAGCTCGCACCAACACTGGTGAACGATGACTTGCCCTTGGTATTGCTAAGTTGCAACCACGGATTCGAACTCTCCTCTTGGGGCTCAGGCTGAACCCTCTTGGCATTGGCAGTGTTGCCCGCAGGTCGCGTGATGATTTCCTCTTCGCCAACTCTTAGTTTCTTCTCCTTCTTCTTCGACTTGAGCTTTTGCGGGCCAACTTCACCATCAGACTCCTGTTGTTCATAGTCACGTTTGAGTTGTTGTCCAGCAGGTGTGAAGGACCTCCGACCAATGTTGACCTGCTCAGGCTCCTCGTAGTCGTCATTGAGCATCCTGTTATTAGCTTCACGTTCGCGCTTCTCAGCGTCCTGCATGAACTTCATTCCGAGAACGCCCTTCTTCGACGCTGGTTCTTGAGGTTCCTCTTCCACAACGAGATCCTCCGTTGGTTCGTCTTCATCGCCCATCACTTTACGACGGAGGTCATCCGACTGACGGAGCATTTCTTCCATTTCGGCGCGAGTATCAGCATCACGAGTCATTCCTTGATCAGCCATACGCTGGGCCCACTTGGACGATGATTTGTGGCGAAGGGTTGCTCTTTCAACTGCACGACGACGGAGCTGGTCTTCCTCGTCTTCGTCTCCCTCACTACCACTCTCGAGTTCAGCCATCTTCTCTCGTTCACGTTTGTGGACCCTTCTGTAAGACTTCGACTTGATCTTCTTGATCCGCTTGGCTCGCTGTTCTTCACGGAACATGAGTTCGCGCATCTGTCTGAGCCTGTTCCGACGCTCGCGTAACTCCTCAAATGACAACGTTGACGGGGCGAGCTCTTCAAACGTCTGCACCGCCTTGTCATCGATCAAGGCGCTTTGCTTCAAAAGATTTGCAACATTGGCTTCCAATCCAGATTGAGGCACTGCCGATGGAACAAATGGAGAAACGGTTTCCAGCTGCTTCGGAGCCATGGGGAATTGCAGGTGGTCTGCCCGGCGGTTCGCTTTCACAGTATCGTCCCACTTCGACACCTCGTCTAAAGTAAGTGTGTATGCAGCTGCACGGTCTTCACGTTCCTGAACACGTTGAGGAAGCGGAATTGCCAATGGCTGAGCCTTTTGTTGCTTCTGTGATACACCAGCCACACCAAGGTCCTCAAACGACAGTTTCTCGTCGGTACCTCCAATGCTTGGGAGGGCAAATGGGTTCTCAGCTCCAGCATTGACCTTGAGTTTGTGTCTGTCAGTGGTTTGGCCAGAAGCGACTTTAGCCACAGCCTTGTGGAGGGCACCCAAATCTTCTTCCTCATCGAGTTCCTCCTCCGAAAACTTGGAAAAGTCGTCTTCAGAGTCGGAGTCCTCAGCCTCCTCGGAATCGGCTTCCCCAGAGTCGGATTCTGACTCCTCAATCTCAGAACCAGAAGCAGAATCAGGAGCAGAGTCAGAAACAGGTTCCTGAATGGTAACCTTCTTCTCTGTGGGCTTCTTCGGTGCGTCTGATTCGTTGTCGCTATCAAGATCCCATAGCTCAGACAGTGGTCGCAATTCGGCCTCATCGAAACTATCACCGAGATTTTCATCCTCGCTCGACTCCGGTTCGTTCAAGCTAATATCAGAGCCCGATCCAACTGCGTCATCGCTGTCAATGTCCTCATCATCGTCTGGGTTGACATTTCCACTAAGTAGGTTGCGAATATTTTCATCGGCAACATACTCGAGGTCAATATCCTGCTGCTGTCTTAAGCCCTTGATGTAGGTCTCATCATCCACAGCAGTACTGAAGGCATTGAGTGCGCGATTCTTGGCGCCTTTCTTCTTAGCCATTTAGCACAAGAGTGTCTGGAGACTGAAAAAAAGTGGAATTTGGCTGATCTGCTTACTTCATATTTTTTTTCGCGTGAGCCAAAACTTCCAACAGACAGGTGATACACCACCACAATGGAGACTGAAAACATGCCGGTCGTCCAGGCGAAACCAAGTCCATTTCTCGCCTACAAAAATGTTATTGAGGATGGAGACTTTGCCATTGTTTGGGTAGGCAGGACAGATTTGCGTCCCATCAAGATCACATCTGGTGAGACACTGCAAACAAAATTTGGACCTTTTAGACATGACCACATGATTGGAAGACGCTATGGAGACCAGATTGCGTCCATGTCGGGTCCCGGATTCGTACACTTGCTTCAACCGACTCCTGAGCTCTGGGCACAATCCCTGCCTCATCGCACCCAGATCGTCTATTCCCCAGACGCTAGTTATATTGTACAGAGACTGGGAATACGTCCAGGAAGTCGCGTGGTTGAGGCTGGAACTGGCTCTGGAGCATTGACTCATGCCATTGCACGGACTGTCGGAGTCAATGGCAAAGTGTTCACCTTTGAATACCACGCTGCGCGTCAGGAACAAGCGCAGAGGGAGTTTAACGAACACGGTCTTTCTCCAGAACCTATTGTGTCGACCCACAGAAACGTTTGTGAAGCTGGCTTTGAGATTTCTGGTGTTGAACTCAAAGCAACTGCTGTATTCTTGGATCTGCCTGCTCCATGGACTGCCATTCCGTTTGTCAAGTCATCCTTAGATTTGGAGAAGGGTGCGACTATTTGCTGCTTCAGTCCCTGCATTGAACAAGTAATTAAAACTATTTTTGCCCTGCAGGCAGCTGGATTCCGCGAAATCGAGACGGTTGAAAACCAAGCGAAGCGGTTCGAGGCCCATCGTCAAATGGTAAGAACTCTGGACGAGTCTATGGAAATTTTGAAGGATGTACGCAGGCGTAGACAAGAAGGACTCGAACGCAGACGCAAGTTAGCTGAAATGGCTGATGCAGATTCATCTAGGGAAACGACTCAGGAGCCTGAGACGAGCCAAGAGCCAGAATCGAAAGAAGAACCAAAAGAAGGACGCCAGGATAATCGATACAATCCATGGGGTCGTGGCAAGCGTATTCGTGAAGGAGAAGACGCGTACTCTTGGCGCCCAATCTCGTGGGTGGAGACTCAGATCAAGACCCACACTGCATATCTCACATTTGCAACACTGGCACCAGCATTAGACTAAGTACTATAACGTCAATGACTTTCAAAAAAAAGGTAAAATTAAATTTTAATGTTGAGCTGCACAAGTCCCCAGGCGGCAATTGTGAGCAGCGACGTACACAATGTAGTAGCCACCCACTCGCCTACCAACTTGTTGTTGAACTTCGCGGCTACCAGAGATCGTACTGGCGTCATGTCTAGAGCGGCACTTAGCAAGAATACCTCCAAAGCGCGTTTTCCAAGACAATCAATTGGAAGTCTAATGGCTCTTGGGAGAATTGGCAATAACAGAGAAGCGGCTGTGTATTTGAGCAGTACCAATCCGCTGGTTGTCAACGCATAACTTGGCGTCCAGTACGGTTTGGACATTGGACAACATCGTGGGAACGCATACGAAATCATATAGCCAAACGACATAAGGCTGAGACCAGACACGATCGCGTCGTTTACGGCCAAAGGGTATCTAACCAGCCAGTGACCAAACCACATCGATGTCGCCGTCATGAGAGTTCCCAGTAGTCCTTCCGGATCATACTCGGGTCTATAAAGCTCAATGACCGGTATTGCCGAGGTCACTTTGGTATCTATCCAACTCTGCGCACTCGCTTCGGGAGGACGGAATGGTTTTTGTTCGTTTTGAGCCAGTTTGAATGTTGCCAAAATCCACGTAGAAACACATGCTAATGGGAACCACACGCTGGTTGTTCCTCGCCCAATCCCACCTAGCAATAAGCCTGATAAGCCCAATCGTTGCAGGATGCCATATAGGCGAACGCGACGCTTGTGAGGATTTTTGGCCCAGTTGTATACAAGTCCTAGACCCACAAGAACTGCTGAGCGACCTGGTCTCACGGGACCCATTCCAGATAACACTGCGTAGGTCGGGAAAACAGTATCGGCATATGTGAGGGCATTGGCGCCTGGAGAAGCATGTTTGAAGGAATCGATATGGTTCACAACCTCCATCTCAACCACTGCTGTGCCTCGCACAAGGTCACGAGCGAAATCGCGACCCATTTTGCTGGTAAAACGGAGGTCAAAACGGAACCCCAACCTGCCACCTGACGTTCAACAGTCTGCTTACAGCTCTACGCGAAGCCAAACAAAAGACTAAGCAGCTCAACATGTGATCTTCTAGATTTCGGCAAAGTGTAATTTAATTCTAAGTGTTATTCTAAGTGTTATTCCAATGCTGTTTCTTTTTGTAACTTCTTTTTTTTTGTGATATCTTTTTGAAAAAGAACGTGCTAACAACTAAGTACCGGCGAGATACTCAATAGGAAGCAGCAATTGGTTCCAGTTTGCGTCCCTCGCGACCCAATGGAGGAACACCTCTCTGGGTACCCAGACGGGTAGTGCCAGGTTTGACGAGAGGACTTGCAAGACCTTTGCGGACCATGAGGTCGCTGCTGCGAATAGCCGTTGGATCGGCATTGTAGAATTGGTCCTTGATGGGTCTCAGCAAAACAGTCTGGTCCTTTGTGATCATCACAATAGTGTTTGTAGGAATGGCTATCCAATCCGAGCGTTCGAACGTCAATGGTTCAGATGCAATCATTGCAATCTTGTTTAGGCGGTGGCATCTCTCCATACGGTACTGGCCCTGTTCGTATTCATAGAACCGAGTTCCGGTAGAATAGTATAGAGATGCTGCCTCTTCGTGTTTTGAGCTAACGTACCGACTCACCAATGTTGAAGAACCATCGGTAACAGCAAAGTTAAGCATGCTGGGTTCGCAATTATCCTTGACTCCAAGGCTTTGGGCTGCCTCGAGCGACCAATTGACCAACAGATCAATTGTGTTCAGTAGGGCTCTTTCCATGATCTTCGGGTTAAATTTGCCCTCAGGATCACTTGGATCAGCCCCAAGTTTATCAAGACAATCAAGGAACAATGCAAATGCGACTTCTGAGTCGGTCGAGCCCTGGATCACCAGGAAGTATTTCTGCTTGATGTGGTTGCAGATTTGTCTTTTGATATGAGGGAACAAAGAAATTCCTCCATTGTGCATGAACATCAAGGTGTGATACACAAATGGATGGCAGTTTGTTTCGGACAGCACCCCCGATGTGGATGCTCTGACGTGGGCAAACACTAATCGGCTCTTTGTCTTGGAGGCTATTCGTTCGAGGTTCAGGTTGTTCCAAGCAGGAGTTGTTGCGCAGTATACACACGGACTCTTCTCTTCATCAGCGTCCATCACCTCAGGGTAGTAGCCCACGCCAAACCCATCGCCGTTGATTGGTCTACGTTGGTCTATTCGGAGGCGAGAGTCAAAGCTCTGGTTTATGATAGAATGGGCCGGACGCGTGAGCAGGTGCTCGAGACGAATTGGCTCCGCACCTTTGTATATCAGGAATCGACACATTGATAGTAACAGGAAACCGGAATGACGCAATAGGCGTTTGTACTTCTATCGACTTCCTTTGGTGACTCCCAAGATTGTGCACGTGATTCTACACGTCCGCCCCATGGGTTTACATGTATGGTGCGGTGATCGTCCGAGGCAATAACGGTGCGGATTAAATAGTCTAACCTTTCTAGCTATATTCAAGTTGACGCCTGTCGGAAAATGGTTGTCTAGAGTCCCTTGGCGTAATCACCAGATGCAAGGAAGGCCTGGATAGCAGCGACGATCTTCTCAAGAGCATCGAGCCACTCCTTCAATTGCTCCATAACCAAAGCGTAAGGGTGGCCCAGCGAATCGTAGAGCTCTTTACGGTAAGGGCACGACTTCATTGCGAGTTTGAAAATGGGTCTGACCGCCCAACTGTGGTACTGCGAAAGAGTCTCAGCGTAAGCCTTGTTGAAGGACGACGCCAGCTCCTGATCAGGGTTCTCAATGTTCTTGCGCATACCAACAGCAGTGAACTCGAGTCCACGAGTCAACCATAACAGGCCCTGAGTAGCGTCCTTCTTCTTCTGGCCAACCTCGCTAAGAACAATAGACTGCAACGTCTTTCCCTTGTCTCCGAGAGCAGTTTCCTGGTTCCTGATCTTGGTGATGTTTCCGTTCATATCTCCCTGGACAATGCTGAAGGCAGCAGTTCCGAACAGGTCGAACAGATGGACGACTCCCTCGGCAGCCTCCAAAAACTCGGTAGTGTCGATCTCGTCGGTTGTTCCTACAGTGACATGCTTGAAATCACGCTTGAGTCCCTCGAAGTAAGTCGGCATCTTTTGTGTGGATCGTGAGGTGATGTGCTGTTTTTAGCGAGTGTTTGGTGCGAGTTATTCTATTTCCCCTGCGCGTCGTTTTCGCGCATACGTTTTGCCCCTGCGGAGGTTGTTCGGTTCCTCAGCCGTGCTGATATAAGTAGTTATGGTTGGGAAGGATCAGGGGCACGTGACGAGGAAAATCGGGGTTCTAAACTTTTCATAGTGTAATTCATTTTGGCGGTTGTTAAACCCTAAAGTAACGTCGCTCATTAAATGCTTCGACCTGGGCTGCGGAGGCCAATTGACACGCTGGCTCGTGTCAAGAGTCTCTGGGGCATTCGGTTTCAGCACGCAGTACCAAATGTCACACCCCAACCGAAACTCGTGGACCCTGCTCAAGAGTTCAGACTCAGGCCCGTGAATGTATCCAGACCAAGCAGATTGTATCCGCAGGCGCGACGGTTACGGCGAAAAGTGTATTTGCATATTGGCCCGACCAATTCGGGTAAAAGTCATACGGCTCTTGAGGCGTTCAAGGCAGCGTCATCTGGGTTTTACGCTGGACCACTTCGGATGTTAGCGCGAGAAATCTACGACCGAATGGCCAATGAGGGTATTGCATGTAATTTGGTAACGGGAGACGAAGTGCTCGAGGTCAAAGGAGCAATGCTTAACAGTGGCACAGTGGAGATGATGGACACGAGTAATGAAATGGACGTCGCAGTTCTTGACGAGATCCAGATGATCGAGGATCCTGACCGTGGATGGGCGTGGACACGCGCATTTCTGGGTGCAAGAGCTAAGGAGCTGCATTTGTGTGGAGATCCAAACTCTGAGCAGATCATCACGAAGATGTGTGAGCAGACAGGCGACGAACTAATCATCAAGAGATACGAGAGGTTATCGCCACTAGAACTCGAAAAGGCCGATTTGGCCAAGTCCAAGTCTGTTTTGTCGTCACTAGAACCGGGTGATTGCATTGTGTGTTTTAGCAAGAAGGAGGTCAGGCAATGGCGAGACAAGTTATTCCAGTTCCACGGCAACAAGCGATGCTGCAGTATCATTTACGGCTCACTACCCCCAGAGACCCGTGCTGAGCAGGCTGCATTATTCAATACGCCCGGAAATGGTGTTGATTACTTGGTGGCCAGTGATGCGATCGGAATGGGCCTGAACCTCGCGATTCGTCGCGTGGTCTTCACTACTCTTAAAAAGTTTGATGGCAAGAAACTCGCTCAGTTGAGTATCCCGCAAATCAAACAGATTGCTGGAAGAGCAGGTCGATTTGTTGCTGGTGGTAATACTGTTGGACTGGTGAATTGTCTCGACAAATCAGAAAAGAAGGTCATTGCACGAGCTCTCAAGACACAATCACCGAAAATCGGCCAGGCAGTGTGTATGCCACCTGACCGGATCGTTCGTTCAGCTACTGTTGGTGAAAAGCACTTGAACGCCCAGTTTAGTCTGTCCATTCAGGCAGTATTTGGTGCCAGCATCATTGGAAAGGACTACCGGAGCCCCAATATCGGTAACATCGCCGAAGTGGCTGGGTTGTTTGATAGTGTTTATGGCCTGACATTTGGTGATCGTCTTCGACTGTGTAATGCTCCTGTTCCAACGAGCATTCCCCATGTTCGCGATGCATTCATTCGCATGTGCAAAGTAATTGGCAGTGGCTGGGCAAAGAATATCCTGCAAATCTTCCCTGAAATGGCACTCTTGGGCGGATCCTCTTCGCAGACGATGACTCTAGAGAGTATCCACAAGGTTATTACGTTGTTCCTGTGGTTGTCGTACCGGTTTCCGTCCAATTTCTTGGACCAGGAAGGTGCCACAGACCTTAAAAGATTGTGTGAGTACCGATTCAACGAGATGCTGGCATCGAATCGGTCGCTCAGTGCAGGAGACAAGTCCGCAAGGTCGCGGAAACCGGCCCTAAAACGGCGGAAAAAGATAAGGACCTGAGGTTAATTTTAAAAATGTACAGTTAGATATTCAAAGATTTTTTGAGCTCCAAAAGGCGCTTCTCGCATTCGTCAATGTCCACATTGTTGTGGTACACGAGGCAGTTGGGCTCGTCAGGTTTGGGGACCTCCATGTCGTTAAGCTGGGACTGGACCATGTCGGCCTTCATGTAGTGTCCCTTGCGATGTTCGACGCGTCTCAGGAGTTCGTCGCGATCACAAGGAATGAACACAATCGCGACGGTGACTGGCAGCGACTTGCGACGAATAAGGTCACGGTACTTGAGCTTGAGAGCAGAGCAAGACGCAACACACATACCGGAGCGCGACTTGGCGGCACGGTAACTTCCGAGTTCCGCAAGATGCTCGAGCCATCCCCACCGGTCCTCGTCGGTCAACGGGATTCCTTCGGCCATTTTCTTGATGTTTGCCTGAGGGTGGAGAGAATCGCCCTCTACGAAGCTTGCATCAAGTCTCTCTGCGAGTTCCTGGCCTACAGTGGTTTTTCCGCTGCCAGCGGGACCACCGACAATCACCAGGAGACCCTTGGCGTCCGAGGGCAGGTCTGAAGAGCTCATTGTGGAGAGAGGTTGAGATCCCCCCACCACACGTATCGGTGAAATTGGGCAGAGTGGGTTAGGCCATGCGTTTGGGTAGATGGGCTAGGTTTAGAACGAGGGCCTAGATTTTTTGGCCCATACGGATCTCCGGATTTAAGAAGCAATGCGTGCCGATGCAGCCGAGATCTCCGTCAGTCCGATCAGTCTGATAAGGATTCGCTTTTTTTTTTAAAGTTAGCAGATCTAGTTTCGAGGGTAACAAGCCCTTTAAATTGTTCTTGCTTCCCCGCATCAATGGCAGTGCACCTTCACAGGACTCAAACGCATTACACTCCGCCTTTTTTGGGACTCCGCGTTTGGCAGCCATTTTGGGAGACCCATCTCGGCAGTTCATTTTGGGCAGTCCATTTGGGGTCACCCTTGTCAGGAGGGGCCTGTGGTTGGGAGGATCCCCCAGTCGTCCGATTTGATAATTTTCTTCTGGGGGTTCCCAAGGGGACGACAGAGGCGGAGAGTTAGCCGAGAAACGTATCAGTAATTTATTGGGCCGCTCGCTACTCCGCTTTTGCCTCTACCAGTTCACACAATGCCGGAAGAGACGGCGTTACAGCCGCTCAGGCGACCAAGTGCAAAGTCGCATATCGTACATAGGCCACTGAATCGACACACAAAGTCGTCGTCGAGGCTGAACAAGTTGGCCACGGGGAACCGCTCCAATTTGTTTCTCAACCAGGCTGCACGCAATTCGTCTGCATCTCAGGATGACCTCGTCTCTACAGAACAGCCACTGGAGCGTACGTCCAGCTCACACAGACTCTCCGGTGGACGAGTAGCCACTGGCCACAACGCCTCCATGCTTTCTCGAACGGCGCCGAAGCGTTCAAGCGTCATTCAGCTCGAAAAGGACGACGATAGCGAGGCAGACGGCACAGATTTTGAAGATATGAGTTCCGAGGAGGAGCCAGAAGCTCCGACCAGACCAGCAAACGATAGATCGGACTCGCAACTCAGCATTGGCATTCACCCTGTGGAGCCCACACCACCAACCATCAGTGGCGAGACCGTCGTTTCGGTTACGAGTGTCGCCGATATGGCGTCTGCTCTCAAGGATGCGCGGAACAAGTCTGCCTTCGTCGAGGATGCCGATTTGTTGTCGACAGCAGTATCACGGAGTCAGAGTACGGCAGATTTATCCCGAATTGTCGGTTCATCGAATAGTAACCGAACGCAGCGACGACAACTTCTCCGACAACGCCAACCGTTCGACTCTTCAGCGCATCAGCCTACCCTTCCCAGTGGTGAGGGCGAGTATCGCGAGTTTGAGAGGATTTTTAGGGTGTACGCCAACACGAGATCCCTCAAGAATCCCGTACTGAGTTCTTTTGTAAGACTGAGTGCCACTCGAATGGTCAATGGTGAGCACCCTCCAACCTCCGCCAGCAGCAGACTGCTCAATCCGGAACGGAGAGTAAGCTCGCTATCGGCAACCACTGTCGACCAAATGTCTGACCTGACACTTCGATCGAACCCATTGTCTGACAATACGACAAACGCGTCGAACTATGTGCTCACGAAGATGTGGCAGCAGGGCTGGCAGGATCCAGAGAATCCTCGGAAACAGTCTGACGCAGGAAGCAGCGACTCTCAAACCGAACCATCAATCCAGAAACAGGCACAGCGTGTCCATAATAAACTGACTCGCCAGCCACTACCACGGCGAGGATCAGCGATCAAACTTGTGCAATGACATATTTATCTAATTTACCAGCCTCATTTTGGTTGGCCCTATTTATATTTTTTTTTCTCGGACAACAAAAGTTGTTTAAGCTCTACGGTACCCACAAGTTTTGTTTTAACTAATTCGTAACGGTACTCTAAAGTTCGTCATCTGGCCCTTGGCATACACATCTGCCAGTGTCTTGTCGAGCAGTCCTACTGCTTCGAGTTCTCGGTACCGTTCATACAGTCTCAGGGCAGACAACGCATCCTCCACGGAGTCGTGGTTACCCAGTTGGATCTCTTCACCTAACACAGCCCACATCAAAAACTTGAGCGACAGACGACGCTGGCCATTGAGTTCTTCATTGCGGAACAAGTCGACAGTGTCGACCACTTGGCTGGGCGGAACACACAAGTTGATGGTACGGAAATCGTTCGTCAGCGCATGGCCAACAAATATACATCCAAGATTGAGCAAAATCCACAGTCTCCGTGTTGGCGTCTGTCTCGACACCAAGGGATAGGGGCTCGAGGTAGGATCGAGATCCCCTGGTTCTATGCCGGAGTAGGCGGTCAAATAGTTGATTACAGGTTTTGTCGTTTCAACAAAATCGTCGATAAACGCCGTAGTGTCTTCAGCAGCCTCTTCCACACGTTCACTCAACGGTTTGTCGAGGTCAAGGCCACGCAGAACAGACATTCGCGCTAGACTCAGCGTCTGGGGACGCAGTAGCGACTTGGTTCCGTCGCTATGAAGCTCAGCGACTTCCTGGTCAATAAGAACAAACTCGGCATCGAGGGCAACTACACGAGGAATCGCATCTCCAGGTTTGAGCATCTTTGCTGGCTCAGGTGCCTCGAGATTACCGGAAATAAACGCGGGATTGTACAGCAAATTCGTGTTCAAATGCGCCTTCCAGCTCTCGTAGTCGAACTCACTAGGTCGCGCATACAGAAGCACCTTGACGTGTTTCCACGACGCACGGAAGTCAAGCGCCTCTTCTTCGGTGATGGGCGCAACACAAAAGTCATTAAACACGTGCCATCCGGCTCCAGGAACGTTAATTACGGCAACACTGTGACTGTCGCCCTCACAGATCTCGGCAATATAGCCCTTTAGGTCATACACTTTCGAGGGTTCGTGGACGGTGCCAAGTACAGCTCCAAGCCGATACGTTTTCTTGTCAGATCTCAAACCAAGCTGGAATCGCGTGCAGACGTCCTTTGGAGGCTCCTCGAGCTCGAAAAAGATCGCCTGAGGTTCACCGCTGACCTGTCGAGTACACGCCATTGTGTGTTCCTTTTGACACTTTTCGCACCAGTCTTCTGAACTCGATGTGATCGCCAGAGACGCACTCAGAGACCGCACATCAGCAGCTTTGGCTACTGGAACTACTAGTTTGCGCACAATATCGTTGCGGAAGCCACAGCTGCCATACATTCTTGTCGACTGAGGCACCGTCAGTTCGGTTTCGTAACCGGTGGTACCCAAAGTCTTGTTTTCCTCGTCAATTAGACTCTGGAGCAGATAGCGTACGAGTTCTGCAGGCTCTAGCGGCGCGTTAGCCAATACAGTATCAGCAAAGTTCGACGCTCGACACTGCTTTCCGGCTGCCTTTTGAAGCATGTCCATCAGTGTCGCCAGTTCGCCTACCGTTAACAACTTCGCGTCGTCATTGTGTCGTGAGAACATGTTTAACGCCAAGTTGTACAACGGGGCACACCATCTCAGCAGCTGAATGACCGCATTAGCGTTCGGATTCGGTAAGGTCTCGAGACCGGAGTAGTTCGTTGCATTATAATATCCAAAATCAAAATCGTCCACGCCAAATCGCGAGTAATGGATCGTAAGTCGCCGGTAACACTTGGGTACGCCGCCCAGATGACCATTGGCCGTGTCACTAGCATAGTGCTTTGTCGCCGTAGATCCACCCTGGGAAATGAACTTGGGAATCGAATCTCGGCGGCCAAGTGGACCATGTTCAACTGCAATATTTCCATCTGGATAGAGCTCCCAATTCGGAGTGGGCATACCGGTATCGAAAACGTGTCGAATATCGGACCACGAACTCAATAACTCTTGCGTGTAGTATGGCATTCCAATCACACTCAGGGGCTGACTGTCGTCAATCACAGGTAGTGGATCCAGCGGCGACGGCTTGTCGAGGCCATCAAATGTGTCAATACCAGTGGTAACAGCAGTTTTAGACCAATAATGCAGAGCTCCAGAGCGTTCGGCGAGAATCAGGCCGTCACCCATGGGCGATATGTCAATCTGCAAAAGCTCTCCCTGGATCGCAGCCTGTTTGATAGTGATATTCGCGGGATTCTTCGCGTCGAGAAAGGTCAACTGGCCAATTGCACTAGCCACTACACAGTGGTTCGGAGCCTTGGGATGGATGCGTACAAAACTCGCACCAGAACTCACGCTCAGCATAGGCAAATTCCGTCGCAGTCGCGTATCGTATACGAACACAACAATGTCGGGGACCATTCCGTATCTTCGGGCCGACATTCCGCACGTCATTAGCACGTTTTTCCGGCAATCCAGATCGGTCAACGGACCCGTGTGACACGTCAGAGGTTTGCCAATGACGCTCTCGAACGTCATCGAGTCGACAATCTGCGCTTTACCGTTAGAGAATCCAAGTACTATGTTTGGAGATGCTCTCGCCAAAAACGTTAGGGTGACGTCTGGTTCACACAGATCGTCCAAAGCAAACGTGCCCGTCTCAATGATTTGCGGCTCGAGCAAAAACTTGTTCACTCGTCGCGGACTTCCAATGAGCACCTCACCATCGAATAACAGCATGATCGTACCGGCCGCATGCTCGATATAGTTCTTAACCAGACCGGACCGCTTGTGACACCTTAATCCTTCTCTGCTCAGACTCAGAATAGTCGATTCAGTGATCTGTATGTCCTCGATACGCGCATTGTGCGCCTGGAACGACGTGTAGGGCAGCAGCCGGGGTCCATAGAAGGACTTGACCACTCCTGACTCGTATCCTACCCATACGAGTTTTTTGTGGGTGTCGTGCCTTACAACGGTCACAACGCTGCCATCCCCATAGATCAAAGCACTCTCATGCCAGTCCATGACCTCTGCGGACAGACGCAACTATGGCCAAAGGCTGATAGTCGTCCTGATGTACTGGGGCAACGCCCGATGTTGCTGAGTCAGTGCTTTTCGGCATGCACTTGAAATCTTGACCTCCCCTGCAGCTGTCAGAGCCCCCAGTCTGTGCATTTTGTTTCGGGTTATTTTTTTAATTGTAGTTTCGCCAGATAATTTACTATTTTAATCAAAGTACTGCGTGAGCATGAACCGCACTACTGAGAAGCCGGTCACAAGGCTGATGAGATAGAAAATCGCTGCCACTCCAATGGGAGCCAGGACCAGCTGCGTTCTGTGCAGGAATGGCAACGACGAGTATCCCAGGAAGGATATCAAAAAGTAGTGGGTTATAGCTCCCAGGTACAACGTATTTCCGAGGAACAAAGATATCCAGTTTCGTCGGTTGACAATTGGGAGCGCAATGTACTGCACAACGTAGAGCCACAGCCACATGGCCAAAAATGAGTTGCAGTGGACATCGAAGCAGTATGCCCACTCGAGTTCTGCTCGTCGGTCCTTGCGCATGTACTTGTTGGCAAACGCATAAAACGCAGTCGCGACGATTACTCCAATGGCTAGAAAGTCCACAACTACCATGTACAACATCAATCTCAGGATGGGCAGGAACCCAGGAGAGTAGGCGAGTCCCCATCCCAATGCAGACACAATCAGCAGCAAGCTCAACAACACAACAAAAGACGGGTCGTCCCTTGACCATTGTGTCTTTGTCTGGTGTCTATAGAACAACGACTTGTACACTTTCCTCGGACGGATCAACAGATTCACCAGTTCCCACACAGCAGTCTCAACATCGAGAGTAGGGGGCTTCAGAAGTAATCGCAAGTATCTTGGTATCGCCATTTGTACTGATGTCACTACAGACTTGCCCCCGCTCGACTGTTTCGTGTTTGTATTTGTACACGTTGGATTTTGGAGGGTAAGCAGTCGGTCCCAGCCTTCTGGTTCCCAGCCATTTGTCCCCAGCCATTGTCCCCAGCCTTTGGTCCCAACCTTCTCCGACCTATGGGCCAGCGTTTGTTAATTTGGGTCACGAAAATGTCTAAATAATTATCACAGATCCAATTTGTGTTTATGTGCGTAGTCCTTAATTGAGTAACTCCCATATGATGGTCTTCAATACTTTTCGTGTGTTGCGAAGATTTAGAGGTTGTGGGTAGCGCAGCCAATACACTTGCACTCATTAGCAGCACAAGCACACGCTGCCTTCTCTGTGCTGCAGCCACACAGACTCATTGTGAGGTTGGGTCCTAGCGTCTCACGCTTGACGGTTGTAGATCGAGGAAGATGGGCCGTTTTACGGCTGCCACTGCAGCATTGTTTCTTTGATGAGCAGCAGTCTGGCATTTTTTTTTGACTTCGTTGATGTGATTTGAAGGATAAACACCATGCAGTTATATATTCTCCACCTGGTCCTTATCTCGGCTAATCATACCTTTTCGATTTGGGCTGATTAACCGCTGGCTCTACTCCGTGCCTAGAGGTTTGGGTGGAATTGGCAAAAATAAGCGATAGCTCCTCCCAGCGAAGCGAGAGGGTTGAGGAACTGAAATTAATTTGGGCTAATTTAGCCGAGATCAGCAGACTCTGCCAAATCGACTGAACCATCTTTTTAGACATACACAAGGAACTGAATTGTTTTAGAATTAAACATGATCAAAACCATGATTAAACGCGTGGTGTGAATATTCCCCTCACTCTCTAGAGCCTCATGGATTTTGAACGTAAGCAAGCCTGTTAATCTCGCGCCCGATTGACGCTATGAAATGGAGCCAGAATTAACGGCTGGCTCAAAGGGGCCCACCAAAAAACGTCGGAAATTGAGTGGTACTGCGACTCCTGCAGTTGACCCGACGACTGTAGCCACATCTGCCGGATTGAGCGGCGAAAATGCTTCTGGGGCCGATAGAGAAGAAGAGGATGAGCAGTTAAGGAGGAAACAGGATCTAGGACCGTCGTGTATTCCAGATAAATACGACGGAGGAACCTGGATAGGTGCAAGCTATGCAGATGATCCAGAAGTTCTTCAATTACATCCCAGAGAGAAGAATACAGAAGGTGGAGAAGATATCGCCAATTTTGTCACCCAGGCAGTCCACTTTTTGGGGCCCCAAGACCGGTTTATCTTATTTGACCACTCCTGTAGATGTGATACAGATGTTAAGGAACTACGGGAGAACAAATGGAAAGCTGTGCATAAAGATGTCGGTCCGTTCATCGAGCCGCTCCTCAAACTCTTTTTTCACATTATTGACTGGACCTATCCCGCAGTGAACAAGACGCGGTTCTATCAGTCATACTATTTGCATGATCCACCACTCAATCGTGGGTTGTTAGCATCCATGCTCGCTATAAGCTGCATGTTCTGGAAGTACATTCCAGATCTTTGTGTTCAGGACGTGCCCTTGCTCGTAAAGCTTGTTAATAGCCTCTGGTCCGTGGCACTGATTGAAATTGACCACGATATTTCGTGCAATGGGCCCACCTTGGATACTTGTCAGGCCCTGCTCATCTACATCCAAAAGAGATTATCTCATGATGATGTTGCAGAACAGGTCCATGCTCGTATCCAAGTTGGCAAACTTGCTGCCATGACGTTCACGTTGGGGTTGCACCGCGATTGTAGCAATTGGCCAATTAGCAGTCACGAAAAGCTTGCTCGTAGACGTTTGCAAGCTCTAGCGTTCTTTATGGACCGATGGACGTCCGCTATCCTTGGTCATCCTCGCCTAATTGAAATTGAGCCGCCCCAATTCTCGAGCGAGTTCCCGAAAGAACGCCCTTTTGTCGAGCAAGTCAAGTTGGCCTCCATTTTGGATGGAGTCTTGCGAGACTATGCGAGTTTTGGCAAGAAGGTTGCCAAAACACATATCCGAAAGCTTCAGGAATGGCGACAAGCACTACCTTCAGAACTGGCAGACTTGAACTACCATTCATCATCCTCTCCTATTCCGGGTAATGGCATGCTTCATCTTGCAGACTTGGCAGTTGAAGCTCTGATCCGAAGAAAGATGCCTCGTCAACGCAAAGGTGCGCAGGACCTTGTAAAGCGGATTATTTCTTTTACTTGTGGCATCTCTCACCTCCATAGGAGTGCGTTCTGGTTATTTCCGTGCCAGGCTTTGTTTTCAATCATTGCGCATTTTGTGGCTGTGTTCTATCTTCGCACATCCCCAGCACAACAGACGGCAAAGTCCAAACGGCTGATGAAAAAGTGGCTGTCTGCATTGCGGGATTTGGCGAATGTATGGCCTGAAGGTGCAGGTCTAGCGAACCGCAGGATGGATCTCGTCTTCTATCGCGGCCAGCCAACAATTTCTATGGACCCCGTGACCGAGTCTGAACCCGAATCAGATCCTGAGCCTGAACCTGGTACGCCTGAACAGCCAGTAGCGACTCCAACGCCCCAGTTACCCGCTGAGGCGAAGGACGAGTTTTTCGAGCCTTTGGAGTACATTGGGCATCATCCGACGCTCGAATTAACGCCTGGGCCCGACTTTGAAGACTTTTTGAGGTTCGAGGACAGTCTTCATGATATACTTTTACACTATACAAACGAAGAGAGCTAAGCTCTCACGAAATCTACTTTGGATGAATATGCTCGGCAGTCCAGGTTGATCCTCCACATACAATGGCCACAAGGTCACCGTCGACCTTGACCTTCTGCTTGTATATAGCAGCCAGTGTAGCTCCACAAGCAGGCTCGACAATCATGCAGTGGTCAGAGGCAAACTGGCGACAAGCATCGATTGCTTCATCGTCAGACACTAAAATTGACGTAGTTTTATACTTTTTGGCGTAATCGAACGCTTTTTGAGCGACGCGCGACGCGCCTAGCGATCTCGCAATAGACGTAGGCGTCGTATCTACCGGTTTTCCGGCTTCTAGGGCTGCGTGTAGACACGACGCATTCGTAGTCTCTACCGCATAAACAGGAACATCAGTCCAGTTGTGTTTCTCTAGACCCAACATTACTCCAGCGTAAAGACCACCTCCTCCAACTGAAAGAACGATACCACCAGGTTTCTTGTAGTCCAATTGTTTAACAAGTTCATCGACCAGAGTTGAATGCCCAGCCCATACCTGCGGATCATCAAAGGGATGACAGAAGATGCCGCCCTTACCGGCTTTTGGTAGTAGTTCAGTGTTGAGATAATCGTTGGCATCCTGCCATACATCACCGTGGAGCACGACTTTCGCTCCAAACTTCTCAATCCGATCAACCATCCGTTGAGAAGTAGGAACAGGAACCACTACAGTACAGGGAGCATTTACATTTCCAGCTGCCTCTGCAGTAGCGAGTCCTGCATTACCCCCAGAACTCGAGAAAACATGGCCATGGGGAGCGGACTCCAGACCCTTCTTGACAACTGCCGTCATACCCCTGCTTTTGAAAGATCCCGAGGGTTGGTTATTCTCTAGTTTCAGCCACACTTTCTGGGGGAAAAATACAGACGGGATCAGTGGCGTTTCGACATACATTTTCTTCGGGACTGAAGTTTAACGTCGATTCGCGATCCCGCTTATCTCTCGTTATCACTGCATCCTCGGTTCACGTGCTGTTGGGTTTTCCGTCGCGGATGTCAAAGCATCAGCTTGCGTCAGCTAGCAATTTAGTTCCCCACATCTCAAAAGTATGGAGAGCTTCTTCAAGCCACAGCGCGTGTACGCCGTTGTAGGAGCCACGACCAACCGTGCCAAGTATGGCAATAAAGTGTTGCAATGGTACATTGACCGAAAGATCCCCGTGACCCCAATTGCTGTCCGGAAAGAGATGATCAATGGCATTGAGTCCATAACAAGCATCAAAGACTTGAGAGTGACGCAGGGTGCGAAAGATATTGGTCTTAGTATTGTGACGCCACCCAGTGCTACACTCGAACTGCTCCAGACCATTCAGGAAAATAAACTCCCTGTTACCACTGCGTGGTTCCAGCCTGGAACTTACGACGATTCTACTGTCGAATTCGCCAAAAAGGTCATTCCATCAGTTATTCTAGATTGCGTCCTTGTCAAGGGCGATTGGTACTTCGAGCCAAGTGACGCGCCAACACCGTCTCTATAAGTTACTGAGCATCAAGTTGGTGGAGCGTCCAAGTTGCATCTACTATCACTATCTTTAACGATTTTGCATAACATTTTCCTAGCATTCTAGAGCTATGTAGTTAGCAACGTCACTTTGAATGGAAATGGCGTAGAATCGGTCGTCGTGATGGGCGGAATGTGGTCCTTATTGGAGTCGGTGGCACTGAGGATATCGAACATCGTTCTTCGCAATTCGTCCATTGAATCATTTTGAGCATTCTCTCCATGGAGTAACGAGACTTCAACGCGCCAGGTCTCCCAGCACGAGTCATAAGTCTTCGCAAACCACGATGCTTTCTTGCTTTTACGGTCGTAGAATTCAACCTCCACCACTGCCTTATCACTATAGCGAAGAGCACGAGCCAATTCGCGTGACTTCTCTGTCACTTGTGCATCAGCCTCCACATTCTGAGCTCTGGGATAGGTAATACCCATTGCCTCACCAGACTGGGGGGCAAGTGAGCCAAACAATCGCTGGAACAGAATCGTCCAGAGAATTGCCTTCGCTACGTCATTTGCCCCTTGCCTTTCTGTTGCCAATTGGAGCGAGTGTGTGCGCATATACGCCTCCAAGAGTTGTTGTGGGGTTCCGTTGTCGCTTGAGGATGATGAGTCGTTGTTAATAACCACGTGACGTCACGTGAATTAGCATTGTCGCGCATATCGATCAACCCGATAGGGAGAGAAGGAACTCTGTAACGGTAGATACCCCAGCGAATTGAGTGTCTACGAGAAGTGAACTTTCATGGAATAAAATAGTATTAGGTGCAAAGATAAGTCTACTGAAGATCTGGAATATCGAAATGGAAGTAGAAGGTAGTTGTGTCGATGATTGGAGCGTGCCCTGTACTTACAGAACCCAGCTTTTCATTTCGTACCACAGGTTGCTTCGCATCAAAGCCGTTCTGGGCCTCGATATCTCCTATTGGTGAGGCATACTCCACTAAAGAATCAGGACCAGTGAAACCAAGTTCGATCTCGTGTGAAACACGGTTCGCAACCTCGGAACCATGGCCACCAAACCCACTATTCATCAGGGCCCTACGTGACCAAGACGACAAGATGCCAGCGAAATGGAACTCCACGGGACTCGCAGCATACTTTGTGAGCTCTACATGAAGATCACGGAGTCCCTGGGCACCTGTTACATCGACATTGGGACTGGCAGACATGTCGAACACAAGAGCCCGAAGAACGGGTAAGGTGTCATCGTCTTCCACAGGCTTAAGTTTGCGTGGGGTCCAATACTCATTCCAGGGCCGGTCTCCGAGTTTAATGCGGTTATAATGTGCAGCATCGAGGTTTCTGCGAGTATGCTGCCGAACATAGTCCGAGATCCGCGTCTGGTGCCAAGCGATATTTTGGTACGTGACACTTTCGCGGAACCGATAAACCAGAATGCCAGGCGGGGGAGGAGTAACAACGACATCAGGGTTGATGTTGTCGTGGTTAAGTGGCCACCACCTTGTGTGGACCTGAGCTGAAGGCTCCGGCACGACTTTCGTGAGAGGGATGACGGGGTTGTCTTCACTTCCCTCCAGAACCATTTCCGTATCGGAATTGATCGTAGACTGGTGGCCAAGCTTGACGTCATCGTCAAGAGAAAGGTTGGCATCCTGATCAGAAGGCTGAACACTGCGAATATAATGCACTTTTCCGAGGAACTCTCCCAATGGGAATGTTTGCTTGAGCAAGAGGTTCACGAGAGATGCGGCTGCCGCGAAGTAGATTCCGGATTCGAGAGTCACAAAGACGCAAAGCATCACATCAACGAAGAAGATGATCAACTCCACAGGCGAGACAATCCATAGCATCCATGTGGCCTTGTAACTGGCGATCAGGTCGGCAACACAGTGAATAATGACTGCGGCAATAGCTGCGTTGGAGATGTAGTAGAATGCCTCAGTCAAACCGTAAATGGCTACAAGAATACACAGACCAGTGAAGAGGCCAGACAGCGGAGTACGCACACCACACTTGTTCTTAAGAGCCGAGCGGCTGAAAGAACCAGTACTGGGATAGGCTCCAAAGAAGTGGCCGATCATGTTCGAGATACCAATAGCAATGAGTTCCTGGGCAGGCTGCACACGGTAGTTGTTGAGACGACCAAACGACTTGGAGATACTGATGTGCTCCAAAACGAGAACCACCACCGAAATGGGAAGCTCAGAGGCAAGAGCCTTGAGAATACTATCCTCAACTGGGTGAACGCCCATAGCCTTGAATCCACGAGGAACCGTTTTGATAATAGAGAGCTTCCCACCGCCATGAATGCGGTAAACACCCCATGAAATCAGCGTCGAGAAGACGATAATCACGGCCGTGCGAAGGTTATTGAGGTAAAACCACAGAGCTTGACGCTTCCGGTCTTTCTTCTCTAGATAGCCGAAGCCGAACTTCATCGCATACAATAAGAACAAGCAGATAATTCCCATCGCCGCATTGTAGTCGCAGTGAGGAAGGTTTTTCAGTGTGTTGACCACAACCAAGTAACCGGCAGCGCGCGTGTTGAAACGTTTCTGAATACCCAGTAATGATGGAACTTGTCCAACCAAGATAGTAAAGGCAGAACCACTCATGAAGCCCATCACAGCAGGCATAGGAATATACTCCAGTATGAAACCGAGACGAAGAATTCCAAGACCGAACGTGATGATACCACAAAACAGGGACAGAGTAAGTGCGATCAAAGGAGCATCCTTCTCACTCAAGTTAGGCAACTTGTGAAGTACACGGTGAATGACAGTATAAGTTTGGGCAGACATGACAGCCACTGGTCCAATACAGACATCCTTTGAAGTGGCGGTTAAACAGTAGAGAATGTTGCCAATGAATCCGGTGTACAATCCATACTGAACAGGAAGTCCTGCGATCTTCGCATACGACATTCCCTGAGGAACAACGACGACACCTGTAGTGATTCCAGCAATAAGATCACCATAGAGCCAGTTCAAGTTGTAACGGTAAATCCATCCAGCGATAGGGAATAAACTCAGCACATATTCCTTGACACGCTTTTTGGTATTCCCGCTCCGAAAGACAAAGTTAAGCGGCTGCTTGATTGTTACTATAGGCTGCTCATAGTGATAAGTATCCGAGGACATTTTTTCACTACGTGGGCCAAAGTCACTCTATTCTCTAAACCTCCTTTCGACGTTAATTTGTTTTCTATATATTCACTTTTGGTGGGACCTGGGTTGAGGTCATGTGAGATGGCGCATCGCCAGCCTGAAAATTTTGAATTGTGCACAAGACGCCGCCATGCGAAGATCTTTTGCATCTGGGGGCTCCTTATCGCTGCCATTAAGCGATCGACGCACCAGATCACCTGACATGGCGTACTGCTTGGCAGTCTGGGGTGCAGATCTATAAGCAAGGATATGCCAGGAACCCATGTAATGTGCAGGTCCAAAGTGCATCAAAACGCATTTAATACCTATCACACACACCATCTGCCATACGAAGAATTAGCTGTAGAAAATTTTCCAACTAGTTCTCATCGGGAATTGTTAAAGTTCGACGAGAGATCTCGACATGGGATGTGCAGTCCATGACAAAAATAGCGGGGGACTTTCATCAAGCATGGGTTTCTCGCATGTTGACCCCAAGAGTCATCTCCGATCAGCCCTAATTCCGAGAACCGAGGCTCGAGCACCTGTAGATACATTGTGATTTCTATTTTGAGTCTATGTACAAGAATTATTGAGGAGTCTGACTTCGAGATTTGGGTGGTGGAGCTGTCATTGCCTCCACGAGACTCCTGACGATGGCTAAAGCTTCGTGTTCGGATTGTCCATGGATCTTGGCAAGTTCATCTCTTGTGAATTTGCCAAGCACATATCTCTCAACGAGCGATGACGATCGCTCATGTGGTTCAGCGATGCCCACCCGTATTCGTGCATATGGCTGCTGATATCGGGCAGAAATGTCTTTGAGTCCATTATGACCCTTGAAAGACTTGGATTCTAACTTGAACTTGACTTCGCCGATATCCACATCCATATCATCGTGGATTACAATTAACTTGAATGGGTCAGGGACTGCCCTTTGCGCCTTGAGGACTGCCTCTCCACTCACATTCATAAACGTCTCACTGTGAGCAAAATAAACATTCTCAGCACATCTCAATGGTGCAACATTGACGATTTTCGGAGTATCCAGAACTGAGGGACCAAGTCCTCCTAGTGCTTCGACAACTGCCTGAGCAATAACGTGTCCTGCATTATGTCTCGTCTTGTCATACTTTGGAGACGGGTTTCCCAGCGATACCAGCAGCAGAGACTTGGGTCTCTGTATCCTTAGCTCATGCAGGTATTTGTTTATTGGCAGTTTGGGAGCCATGTCTACCGGGGCCGTTAAATGAGAGAAGAGAACTTCCTCAGGCGTGAAGGTGAGCGATATTAGTGAGCCAGGCAGGTAGGCAGCCAACTGGAGCCAAACTCGTGAAATTCATCATAAATACAATAAAATAGATCTAGATCATTATCTTTTGATTTCGGTATCTAGTAGACCCTTTTTGTCTCGGTTGATGCGTTTATTATCGAACCATCTCCAAGCAAAGCTCAATCCACCGGCAATGTTTGCAACTCGGAACAACCACCCAAAGAAGCCGAGTCGCGTGTCCTTTACCGTTAGTGAAATAGGATCAAAGTCATATACAAAGAAGATCCCAGGCGGTAGCGGCAGCTTGCCACGCTCCTTGAGGGTCCAAGTAATCGAATACTGGTATGTATCCAGGCTAAGTCCCATTGCCTCGAATCTCGTCGGGACCAAATTGAGATAATAAACCATGGTTTTGTCGGGCTCCGACGCAAGACGGCTATTATCGAGAGGATTGGCTTCACCGGGGTGGAATTCGCCAAAGCTCAATTCGTGCGTGTAGTGGCTGATATCCAATGGAGCACTTGATCCTTGTGCCGCACTGACAATCGCGAGATGGCCCTTAACACGGTTCGTCTCAAATGAACCAGCCATCCGACACCACACTGTTTCGTCAGGGAAGCCGAGTTGGAACGGCGTGATCGTGTCATCTGCATGTCGGAGGAGTTCGTTGACGAAAAGTCGGTCACCAGCCGAGTCGGCAACGTACACCGCAATGTCGTCGCATTTAGCCGCCACAGAGATATCCAAATTGACCTGGATCACTTCTTGGACGCCTTTGAACACAGAATACTCGTATGTCTCATGTGCGCCCATCATATTTGTGGTGATGATCCATAGCAAGAACAGTCCAGCCCATCCGAAAAGGATCATACCAAGCATAGGCGGTCTATGCTCCTCCTTGTATGCCCATTTGACCTTCGGGAACGCATCGAAGCTTCGAAGCTCGACCATCGCGGATTGGCGTGGGGGACTGGGAACTGCGTTGTTTTACGTACGTACTAAGCGTGAAATACGGCTACTAAAGCCTATCTAAATATCGCGCGGTCCGGTCCAACGCGTGAAAACCCCAAAAAAATCTAATAAATAAAAAGTACGCCTAGAAACACCGGTAACATTTTCTTGTCCAACGTCTTCGTCTGTACTCTCCAGACTCGTCGTAGGCCCATTCGCCTTCTCCTCGAAGTTTTGTGAGCTCTCTGTCCTTGATCCATGCAGATGCGTCTTTGTCTGGGATCCAATCGTCAAGGTCAGTGAAATCAACAAACGACCATCCATCTGGAGGGAGAATATCCCCGAGGTTCCGTGTACCGGGGGGAAGACGGTGGTCAGCACGATACCGAGACGACTCGGAATACAAATACGGGGATTGGATAACAGTATCGTAGAGTCGTGGTGTGAGACCCTGCTGTTGGAGCTCAAATACCTCGACCTCGCGTTCCAATGGCGCGTCTGTAATTGAAAAGTCCTGTTCGTGCTCGCCCAACCATGCAATCAGATCTTCAACAGCGTGTGCATCAGCAAACAACTCGAGTTCAATTTTGGACAGGTACTTTTGCAATCGCTTGATAGCTGGATGCGATGCACCTACAGCCAGCCAAGCTCCTGATGCAAACAAAAGAGGAGGGTTGACCAGACTGGCGGCAAAGTAAGTCCCAAATAGAGCTCCTAGCAGAACCAAGAAGACCATGCAAGACTTTTGAGGATCTTCAAAGCCCGCAATGCGGTCCCTAAAGTCGTCGAATTTGTCGAGTGTTGCAACCAACTTCGCTAGAGACGCCTGAGCCTTTCGCAGAGCTTCAAAGAGGTCACGCGTTTCCTCTACCTCTTCTTCAATTTTAGTTTCGAGGATTGGGTCAACAGCAGCAGAATCAAACTCGCTCACGACTGGATCTTCAGCGATGATCAGCGCATACTTCTTGGCATAATTGGGTATAAAGAACCCAGTTAGCAGATAGAGCAACGGCCCACAGGCGACGAGATAGGGCCGGAAACAGATAACTGTCCACAGTATCAGCCATGAGATTGTGAGAGCGGGTCGGTCCCAACTCGCAAATTCGGCTAATCCTAGTTCGAGAGATCCTAGCTTTTTCAATCTCTTGCCTAGAGTCATGAGACTCCCCAACACAGTGGCTATACTGAGAGCCGGGGACTCCTCCAGCTTCTTCCTCATGGACCCAGTAGTTGCCTTTGCTGCGGCAATAGTGGCCATGTGGAGGAGCCTGTCCGAAATATGTTCCGAAGACATGGCGTATTCGGTAGATAATGTGGGGTAAAGGAAGGGACGTAGAGCGCCGCCTTGGGAGGAGTAAGCTTTGAGGGGAACTAAGCCGATAAATTAGCATGTGCGATAGTATGGCGTCGAACTAGAGTAAAACACGCACTTAACGCATCATCATTCACCGGTATTTCACCTTGCAAATATTACCTGGCTGTAAATTTACAATCGAAGTCTGTTAGAGCCTGAATAGAGCAGAACCTCCTCTGTAATTAGGATACGGCCATTTGAGAGGCACACGTGACCGCTGGAGGAGTCAGACATTTGCCAACGGCTTCCACCTTCCCTTCGAACAGTTCATTCGACTCGTGACCACGTTGCAAGAATGGCCGCCAAAAAGGCTACACCTGAGCCTCAACGACCTACGCAAATCCGCGTGGGTCCTCCTGACTTGAAGACGGCGGATAGACGCATTCTGGCAATCGCGCGTTTTCTGTACAAGAACCCGATTCTCAAACAGAGGGAAGCCATTCGCGATGGACACCGGGTGGAAATCTTCAAACTCAAGCGTGCAGTTCGTGCGTTACTGTCACCTGAGTATGAAAAGCTCCGAAACAAGCCAAACTCGTTGCTTCCTGAACTCAAGACCGAAAAGGACTGCATGGATATCCTCCGCCAGTTCCCTCAAGAGCGTATGGCCTTCAACGTGTTTAAGTTCGAGTCTGCTGATGCTATTGCGCGCAACTTGAAGCCTGTAAGCGGTGTTCCATGTGTTATTGTCGATGGCCAACAGATGTTTGGTCCTGACGAGTACTTTGCGTGGTTCTACAGCCCAGTACCGTACACGACATACCTCTACGGATTCCTCGCCCTTGCAGGTATCTTTGCCGTGGTACTTTATCCTCTGTGGCCGTTGAAGATGCGCAGAGGTGTGTACTATCTGAGTTTGGTGGCACTTGCGTTCGTTGTGTTCATGCTTGTCATCTCGATCATCCGTCTGGTGCTTTTCCTTGTGACATATTTTGTGGCCAAACCAGGTATCTGGCTGTTCCCGAACCTGTATGCTGATGTGGGCTTCTTTGAAAGCTTCCAACCGCTTTGGTCTTGGGATGGTCAAAAGACGCTGCCTTCGAAACAGAACAAGAAGAAGCGTTCAGCAGAAAAGAAGGCAAAGGCTGCTCCGGCATACACGCAACGTCTTCAGCGTCTCCCTGGTGTTCCTATTGCTCCGGCTGGTCCGCGAACCAATGCTACTCCCGGTGCTGCTGGACCTTCGGCAGGTGCGGTTCCGCCAGGTGCGCAAAACCCTCAGTTCCAGGAGATAATGCGCCAGGCGATTGCCGTCTCTAACCAGCGTAGCGATGAACGCGTTAGGGATGTTATCCGTCGTGAGGGAATGAAGTCTAATGAAGAGCTCCAGAAACTCAAGCAGACTTTCTTCCAGGAGGAACTTGCAAAGACCAAACAAGCCCTTGAAGCCCTTCAGATGCGTATGCATGGCCAGCAGGCCCAGCAGGCCCAGCAGAGCTAAGAAGTTAAAAAAAATTACGACAGATCTAGATAATGCATTTCCCTGAGGTCAACCCCATATTTTTTGTGGATCATTATGTCGCAGCAATCGAATGTCGCCTAATGGGCCTCGCCAACGATAAATACCAACGATAAATAAACTTTTATCGGACGCTTGCCCAAAATAATCAACCATCCTTACGTTCTCGGTCACATGCTCAGATAAGTCACTGCCTCAAACATCATCTCCTTTCGAACACAGCAATTGCCGCTCCAACACGGACATAACCGGATCTAAACCACCCAGTAACAATAACTTGACCTATTTAATCTAGATCTGCTTTTCTACTTCATCAGTAGCCTCGAACCCTGCCCATGTAACTGCGTGTGGTTCATAGTCAGCACCACCTCCAGACTTGACTTCCTATCGTTGAACCCGTTAGAGTGGAGATGCGTACGCGTCCGGCAGTGTTGAATATTGCCTGGGTTTCCCAGGACAAAAATGTCTTACTTGTTGGCGGAGGTAAAGTTGGCGTGACACGTGTTGAGAAACTACTGATCGCAAAGACGAACGTTACAGTGATCAGTCCTGAGGTTGAGCCTCTACTTGAAACTCTTGCTAATGACGGCAAAATCACTTGGATCAAGCGCAAATACGCACCAGACCACTCCGATCTTGAAGGGCAGTGGGATATGGTATTGACAGCCATCCCTGATGGGGAGCTGAGTGCCGCAATTGTTATCAAGTCGCGTGAACTGGGAATCCTGGTGAACGCTGCTGATATCAATCAATACTGTGACTTTTACTTTGAGGCTCAGGCCAGCGTGGGCCAACTTAGAGTGTCTGTGTCCACAGGAGGCAACTCGCCTGGTTTGGCTGGAAGATTTGTTCGTGATGTGGGAGAATTCGCCCGTAAAAACAAAGTTTCAGAGGCAATGGATCGGGTTGGTGATCTGAGACAGCAGCTACGGGCAAAATTCCCTGGCGATGAGCACAAGGTAGATCGGATGCGTTTCATCAAGAAGTTGTGCGACGGTAGATCTTATGAGGAGCTAGCCGCTCTTACCGATACCGACATCTCCTATTTCCTCAAGGCATTCAAGTTTGCATCTTTGCCAAAGAAAAAGCTACGTACCTACATGGAAACGCTCAATTGGGTCCTGAATCTCAAGGAGGACGAGGAACCGGCTAGGTCAATTACGGACGGAACAGACGCGATTCCTCGCCCGGAGCCGATCGCAGATACGTCTTTTCCTCTTCAGCAGCTTGCAGATCTTTTCCCTGGTACTCCCAGCACTGTTTCAGGTGGTTTAAGCCAGGACCGAAACAGTGTTTCAAATAATAATCGCTCGTCCATCTCCAACAATGGCACGCAAAGCGAAGGTCTTTTGGATCTAAGTGCTCCTCCGACAATGCAGGCTTCAGAGGATGCGTTCTTGGACGACTCGACTCAGGCTGTTCACGCGGATACCTTGATGCAGGACGCGTCTGAAATCACGCATATTTCATCGTCATCCTCGGTGAAGGCGTCTTCGATCTCAGATGATTCCTCAGATTCAAGCTCAGATTCAAGCTCAGAGTCGGATTCGAGTTCGGGTTCGGATTCGGATGCAGACTCGGACGCCGGTCCCGAAGTCTCAGCTAAAGTTGAAGAGATATCCTCAGAGTCAGACACGTCTTCGTCCTCATCCTCAGACTCGGACTCGGAGGCTCAGAGTAGTCCAAGAAAGAAGCACAAACCGGCTTCTCAGTCTCCCTCAAAGAAGTCAGAAACGACGACGCCTGAGAAAACTCCGGACGTCGAGGCTGAGGGACTTGCGGAAGATGTCGAGATGGACGAGTCTGACACGCCTGAGGAGGGAGTTGTATTTGTCGCTCAGCACCCTGTAGATTCGCCAGCGAAACGATCGTATCGAACTAGTCGAACCCTCGAACCGGACAAGAGATTCAAACGGTCTTCAGTGGGTGTGTTCCCTGGAAAGAAAGTTCCCGAGGTACCGTCTTTTCCCCTTCCCCCGTGGCCAAAGAAACCAACGAACTGAGGCAGGGAGCCAGTTCGACTGTTGACGACAAAGGGCCGTCAACGGGGTCCACGGGGGATTCCGACCACGAAGCTCGAAGTAGTGTAGTACCGGGTTGCAGTTATCAATAAATAATTATCTATTTATCCGTCTCATCTTTCGACTCAATCGGTATTTCAGATGTTTGTTGAATTGAAGGTTGGGCGACTGTAGGCTCAGGAACAACCTGTGCTGGTGTGGTGGACTCAGAAACGGTAGTTTCTGGCAATGCGGGTTCAGTTACCGTCGCTGTGAGCTCAATTGCATCAGATTTAGCAACTGTGCTAGTCTCCTCAGGTGCCTCTTCATCAGATTCTTGAGGACTCTGTTCTGGCTCCACTATCGCAGCTTCTGGAGGTGTCGCCTCTCGTGGTTTCAGTACAACGACAGGAAATTCAACAATAGTGAGACCTCTTAGGGCTTCACCAAACGTCATATTTGGTGAAAGCAGCTGCAGTTTATTATCAGCATCCCTCACAAACACACTTTTAGTGCTACTAAATTCGCTCACGGGTCGGGATTCGGGGACATTGTCTATTCTCGACTGATCTTCGTCAATTATTTCAACTGTCCACATGTATACCCGATTGATACGGTCCCAGTGGGACTTGTTCTTTTGTGCACGGGACATTGCTCGAGGCATTGAGCGAATTCGCACGCCAGATCTCACAAACTCGCGTTTACTTACCCCATCTCTAGGATGCCGTGACTGGGTTTGACGATTGTGGCTTTCCAGCTGAATTGAGCGACCCAGGCCCTGTAGAAAGTTATAGTCCCTGTCGAGGCTCGTGGCAGTGAGCAATTCCTGACGATTCAAATAACGAGTTGGGTCGATTTGGCCGCTACATTGTTTGGTTGTTTTATGTTTTTTGACGCAATCGACCGAACAAGACTTTGTCTCACATGCCGGACAGGTATATTTGGGATTATCGACGCCACAGCTATCACAAACGCGTGCTTCTTGCACTGGCGCCTCCATCTGGTGGTGGTGATATTTTTCAGCACAAACCACGAAAATCACCTGATGTGAGAGATCATCACGTGGCAGCTGGGGACGGACAGATAAGAACCGTAGTCAGCCTCGGAGGCAAGAAGCAGTCTAGCGTGGAGTTGTTCCCCCAGAAGTCGTAGAAAGTCGCCCAGAGTCGTCCTCAGGAGCCGGACCACAAGCTTGAACAATGTCGGCATCAAATTCCCAGGGCATCCAGACTCTTCTTGAGGCAGAGCGTAAGGCTCAGCAGATTGTGCAGGAGGCACGAGCGTACAGGACACAACGCATCAAGGCGTCCAAGGTCGATGCGGCCAAGGAGGTCGAGGAATACAGAGCCAAGAAGGAGGCAGAACTTGCTGAGGCCACGAAGAACAATAAACAGACTGATGACGAGGCGGAGAAGGTTGCTTCCGCGACTGCCAAGCAGCTGATTGATGATCTCGAGAAAAAGGGCGCCCAGCACAAGGCAGAGGTCGTCAAGTTCCTTATTGACCAGGCCTCTCTTTCTGCTTAACTTTTGTGTGGTGTTAGCCTGGTTTAGTAGGCATAGAATAAAATAATAGTTGTTCAGCTCCAACGAAGAAACGTCCCATTTGAACAGAACCTAAACAAGAAAAGAAAAAGAATATGGATTGAAATTATAAACCAGCTCACTGTCGCGTATTCAACTAAACACAATGCCGTTCAACCGTGAAACTATAGCCGTACACATCGCAAGCCGGTGACCTAAGCTCCATTCGGAATAGGCAGTTGTTGTACGACGACGACTAATCGAGGACATTTAGGCACGCGCACGCCAGACACGTAACAGTTCGTTGTTTGGCCAGGATGCGTTCTGCAGGCAGGGACTCGCAACAGGTGATACCAGGTGAAGTGGTTAAAGAACCTGCGCAAAATGTCGCAATTACACCGGATGTGATCTTTGTGATTGTGTTCACCCTGGTGGTCATGGGTTGCTTGCACTGGGTCATTCGACGTCGATTCTTTTCTGGATCTGAATCCGCAAACAACTACAAAGGTGCGAGATTCTCTTTGACGACTCCTGAAGCTGCACGTCCCCATTGGAAGGGAAAGCGCGTGACTGTGATGGACATAATCGACCAGGATGACCCTGGAATGATCCGGTGTCTCTGTCCAGCAACTGGCCAGTTGTTGGGGTCCATAAAGGCAGACACTCCGGAAGATATCGACAGAAAAGTCAAAGAGGCTCATACGGCGTGGCTCGATCCGAAATGGAAGAACAGTACGCCAGAAGCAAGGAAACGCGTCCTGAAGACGATGCTACGATACATCTCGGAACATCAACGTGAGGTCGCCCATGTCGCGTGTCGCGATACAGGTAAGACAATGCTTGATGCTGGACTGGGTGAGATCATGGTGACTCTCGAAAAGCTAAAGTGGATCATCAAAAACGGCGCTGAGGCTCTCCAGACCTCGAGTCGACCCGGCTCTAGTAACCCGTTGTTGTTTTACAAAGGTGCGGAGGTCAGGTACGAGCCTCTTGGGGTCGTGTGTGCGATGGTATCATGGAACTACCCTCTCCACAACCTCCTTGGACCAGTAGCAGCTGCTCTGTTTGTTGGAGACGCGATTGTCGTCAAGTGCAGTGAGCAAGTTGTATGGTCCTCGGAGTACTTTGTCAAAATTGCGCAAAGAGCCTTGGAACTCGAGGGATTCGACCCAAGACTCACGCAGTTGGTCAAATGCTGGCCACAGGCTGCAGACTCGCTCACTGCCCATCCTTTGGTGAAGCACATTACCTTCATTGGCTCGCGTCCGGTTGCGCACCTCGTTGCGCGGGCTGCTGCTGTTCAATTGACTCCATTGGTGGTTGAACTGGGCGGTAAAGATCCTCTGATTGTTCTTGATGACGTCAAACACAAACGTCTCAAGGAAATTGCGTCTATTATCATGAGAGGAACGTTCCAGAGCGCTGGACAGAATTGTATCGGTGTTGAACGTGTAATTGCGGTTGGGGCTAAGAACTATGACCTACTTGTTGGATGGCTCGAGCCAAGAGTATCCCAATTAAGGTTGGGAAGTAGCATTGATGAACCCGGAAATATCGACATGGGAGCCCTGATCGCCGCCCATCATCTTGACCGCCTTGAGGCTTTAGTGGCCGATGCAGTCAACCAAGGTGCAAGACTACTTGCAGGCGGTAAACGCCATATCCACCCGAAATATCCATTGGGTGTGTACTTTGAGCCTACATTACTTGTTGATGTGACCAAGGATATGGAAATCGCTCAGGAAGAAGTATTTGGCCCCATCCTTGTCGTGATGCGGGCAGAGTCAACTGAAGATGCTGTGGAGATTGCGAACTCGACGCAATTTGGACTAGGTGCGTCAGTCTTCGGAAACTCTTCAAAGGCTGTTGACAAAGTGGTCAACGATCTTCGGTGCGGTAATGTTGCAGTTAATGACTTTGCAACTTACCACATGTGCCAGCTACCATTTGGCGGCGTAGATGGCTCTGGATACGGCAAATTTGGCGGAGCAGAGGGCCTTCGTGGCCTTTGTATCGAAAAGTCTATCTGTTATGACCGGTTCCCCTTCATCCACACGGCGATCCCACGGACTTTGGACTACCCCATCAAGAGCGTATCCAAGGCGTGGGGAATGATGCGTGCAGTTAATGATGTGGGATATGGAACCACAATTTGGACGCAAATCAAGGGAATCCGAAGATTACTGCGTCCGCAATAGATTAAAATATATGTACAGCTTTCCAACTATTATTTCTTTGTGAGATCTTGGAGCTTTTGCTGGTACTTCTTGGTGATCGTCTCGAGTTCAGTGGTGGTCTTTCGGACCACATCCTTCGAAACACCGGACTTGGCCTCAGCAGCCTTTTTAAGTGGAGTCAAATACTTGTGACGAATACTCGCCAGTGAATGGCGATTGGAGACATTGTTCCTGAAGTTTTCAAACAGCTCTTTAATCTCTTTGGCCTGAGCGTCCTTCTTGGCTTGGCTGTCCACAGGAATAGTAACATTCAGTGTCTGGTTGTCCGTTTTGGACGGTTCAGCAGGCATATTCATCTGGCTCACAATCGCCGACTGGATATACTTGACTTGTTTGGGATCGAATGCAACAATGTTAATTTTTGTTCCACGAGCAGTGATGGAAGCCAGCGATTTGAGAGGCATCTTCTTGCCGTGGTCAAGGTGAATGTCAAGACTTGCGAACTTGTCAGTGCTCGCGTGGTTTTGCTTCAATTCCTTGATTTTTTCCCCGAAGAGCTTTACGCTACTTTCCATCAACTCTTGCATCTTCTTGGCATCGAACGCAACTCCGGCAGAAGATGCTGGCTCTGCATCGGGCTCCTTGTTGCCCTTCTTTTTTAAAACTTGGACAGAAGCACTGAATTGTCGTGACTGATTTTGAACTAATAACCTTCGGAGCGTCACACTCCGGACGGTAACGCTAAACAATCCCATTGCTCTCACAGCCATTGTCCAATATATTGTAGCTTAGGCTTGACCTTGAAAAACAGCTCGTTGTAAGTTGTGCATAACGCAAGATATGCGTAACAGCCTATTCTCTTATAGCCTAGACATGCGTTTGGTCTGAAGCGAGAATAACGTGGATAAATTGAGCTTATGAGAAAAAAGAGAATAGACATGACATTTGCATAAGTTTGGTAACTATGTGGGCTGGTGACCCTTGTAAGTGGGTTGTCACGCCATTCGCGATGATCTCAACGGAACCAATGCATTCACACCGGAAGTGCCGGCGGTGCCGGCGATGCCGGCGATGCTATGCAAACCTTATCACCTCATTAAGCATCGCAACGCCGATGGAGCCCCTGACATCAATCTTAGACATCATTACTCCTGAGGATCGAATCGAGGGACATGACATTATCTCAGGGTATGGAAACGCTCTTCTGTCAGCCCTTACCCAAACACCGAAGATTGGTGTGGCTCATATGCAGAGTCAGTACAAGGGTTCATAATAACCTCAATGGAGGCTTTCCAGTGATTTAGTTTAAACGAGGTGGCCCCTTCTCCAAGCAGAACAACCCAATCTTCAGTCCATCTTAACTAAAAATAGCTATCGCGATCACTCGCCGAGGCTATGCTTCTTTACATTATGTGCATGAAAGCCTAAAGCCTCGGTTACCTCATCAGCACATCTTGACACGATCACACAAAGAACTTTTCTTCGCACCATATCAAGGGCGTTTGTCCAGTCATCCAGCCGCATACAAAAATCCCTCGGGGGG
>JAKIRV010000036.1:0-89812 GCA_022577725.1 Wickerhamiella dianesei | reverse complement strand
GTACGACCGGGTATTGTAAGTGGTAGAGTAGCCTTGTTGTTACGATCCACTGAGATTAAGCCTGAGTTGTCTGATTTGTGCAACAGCACACACTAATTGACTGAAGATGGGCATCTTCAATGAGTTAGTAAAACGTGTAATCTTTCTGTACGGTCTATTCGAGAAATGTGTTTAAAGCTAGATTCGAGCTAGATTCGACGAAATTTGGTTCCTAGAGTCTGGAGAGTGATATCAGGTGCATCAATTCCACAAACGCGACTCCTCGCTAGCACTGTAACGCAAGCCTTGACGTTTGAAGGCTCTCAAAACATTGTCGATTTCATCAACGATATTCGGAGGGAGTTCAACAACGTGTAAATTATCGATCTGCTGGTCGGCGACCACAGCCCCAGGAATTGGCAGAAGATGTGGATAAGTGCCTGTATTGCTGATCGTGGCAATGTACGACAGGGCAAGTTTGGCAGACGTGATACCAATTTTCGCAGCAATCTCTTGGACCGACTTAAGGAGCTGTTGGTTGTGGCGCCAGGTTTCTTCCTTGAATCTATCGAGAGTTCCTGCAGGACCGCCAGTCGAACCGATTTTTTCGGATGCACTGTCAGTGAGGAGGCCCATCCCAAGAGGTGAATAACAGATTGCAGGAATGTTAAGCTCTTTCAGAACGGAAAACACACCATTTTGCGCAGCGTCAGGGACAAAGAGGCTGAACTCAATCTCGGCGGCAGCAATGTCTGCAACTTTAGACGCCCTTCTTATGGTATTGACTCCGACCTCAGAGAGACAAATTCCACTGAAGAGACCTTGGTTTTGAAGCTCTTTCAGGTCTTTTACTGTCTCCTCAATCGGACGGTCGCCCACTCGAGCGAGCGTGAATAGGTCGAGTCTAGCAGGAAGCTTCTTTCGTCCACGATAAAGTGGGTCGAGGTTACGGTTGATGTCCTCCAAAGTACGCTTCAGGTTGTCGGTTGAAACATCGGGATCCCATCCGCCTTTGACTATGCCACCTTTGACAGACACGAAAACTTGATCAGCGTAGTTGGGATAGCCTTTGAAAAATGCGCCCAATTTCTGAATATTTTCGTGGGGATTTGGCATTCCATAAAACTCGCCACTATTAAGAAAAAGCGGCTCATGATGGCCACGATTGTCAATTACACTTTTGAGAAGTTTGTTGAATTCATCCTGAGACAATTTGGCCGATGGATTGATGGTGAGGCCAGCCAATCCAAACCCCACCTTTCCGGCATTGATTGACGTTACCATATGCAGGGCTGAATTGAATGAGTTTTATCTATCGTAAAGATGCCACTATATATATATGCGCGTAGTCGGAGTGGTGCGCATGACTAGGCCTCGTAATGTTAATTAGTTTAATAAGTTATGCCTCGGGAGACATTTACCGATGGCCTTTCTCCGTTCCGGCAACATCGAGTGAGTCTGCCGATTGAGCATGTTGAAGTGGCTAGACACCCTAATTGGCTGTCGTGAAACTTGAATGTGAGAAATTACGGCCTTACATGCATTTGACAGGTCATGTTTCCTCGCTTGTTCGATGCATACGTACAGTTGATCATGTGGGGGGTTTGACAAGTGGGATGATCTGCATGGAAGTCCTAATCAAGCACAAAATCTGTCATGTGATCAACGAACTCTGATCATTCTTTTTCGGAGAACCGAGAGTGCTGTCGGAAAATCGATTTGAATGCATTGCAGTAAAATCCGTAATATAGTCCAATTTCCAGATACGGACCATTGGATCGAGTGTAGCTAGTTGCTAGTATTAACTCGGATTTCCATAAGAACATGTTCTTGCGTGCTCCTGTCCGCTAACAAAGAATGCTAGGCGAGACACTTATAGTACTTCAAGAGATTTTCGCGACGTTCAACAAATGGTGCAAATCAGGCCCCAGACGACTCCTAGGTTCATACGTCAGGTTCTATTCAGCTACGGCCATATCCAGGTGAAAACGAGACTTCCCGTCCGATCAGTCATATCTAAGCATCTGAGAGCCTTACCAAGTATTGCGGTGGGAGACCACGCGAGAACAGAAGGTGCTGTAGTTTTTTTGTTTTTTGTCTTTTTGGTGATGGCACTATATTGAATTTATTTGGATAATTCAGTTTTAAATCCTTTTTTAGATTAGTGACGACAACCAAAAGTCTGGAAAGCCCTTGTGAAGAATTAAATGTCTATAAACCAAAGGTCTAGGTGTGTCAATCAGCGTTAAACTATCTAAACGATGGGTTTGCCACCGACAAACTCGCTCCAGCGCTTAACTTCCTCAGGAACTTCGGCCTGGCCAAGCTGGGGAAGCTTCGCAGCCAAAGTCTTTGCAAACAGCAGCGCTGTGCGAGGCTCATTGAACAGAGGCAGGCCAAAGTCAATGGCGTTACGGCGCATAATATAGTCTTCGTCGGACAGGTCTTCTGCGCGAGCCTTTGCAAGATTGATGACACCAGAAATGTCCAGTTCCTTGAACTGTTCACCAAGACGGCGCTTGTCAGTCTTGGACAACTCAATAAGCTCAGCATCGATGTTCGCCTTTGCGAGGTAATCCTTCACCTCAGGCTTGGCGACGAGCAGGCGGAAGCCCAAAGGCTCGACAATGGAGGCGATCTCTGCGAGAACAGGTGCGTTCACATCACCACCGAGTAAAAGGGAACTAGGGGGACGGGGAACCTTGAAGTTCATGATGGACTGCAGGGTCGTCCAGTAGGCCTCGAGAACGTCTCTTCCGAAACAAGCGATTTCTCCCGTAGACGACATCTCAACGCCAAGGAATGGATCAGCACCGGCCAGACGAGTGAACGAGAACTGAGGAACCTTCGTCGCCACGTAGTCACGGGGCTGGCTCATCAGATCGACAGGAGCAGGCACGTTCTTGCCTAAGAGAGCCTTTGTCGCAACATCGATGAAGTTCACACCTAGCACCTTGGACGAGAATGGGAATGAACGCGAAGCACGCAAATTACATTCAATGACCTTCAGGTCATTACCATCCTTAATGACCTGCATGTTGAAAGGTCCAGTAATCTTCCATGCCTTGGCAACGCGGATGGCAATGTCCTTCATGCGGGCAAGAATGTCTTCACCGAGGTTCACGGGAGGGAGAATGAGCGTAGCATCGCCCGAGTGAATGCCTGCATTCTCTACATGCTCAGACACGGCGTGTACCAGGAGCTCACCATTGTGCGCGACAGCATCAATATCGATTTCCTCGGCACCCTCAATAAACTTGGTGATGACAACCGGGTGGTCAGGCGACACAGCAGCGGCATTCGTGAGTTTGGCCTCGAGGTCTGCCTCGGAATAGATGACGCTCATGGCAGCGCCACTGAGCACGTACGACGGACGAACCAGCACAGGGTAGCCGACTTCAGAAGCAAACGCCTTGGCATCAGCAACAGTGCTCAGCTCCTTCCAGGCAGGCTGGTCGATGCCAATCGAGTCGAGGATCTGGCTGAACTTGTGACGGTCCTCAGCCTTGTCAATATCCTCTGGGTTCGTACCGAGCACCTTCGCTCCAGCATTCTGCAACGGCAGAGCAATGTTCTGCGGCAACTGGCCACCAACACTGACCACTACTCCCGAGGCTGCCTCGAGCTCGTAGATGTCCATCACTCTCTCGAAGGACAGCTCTTCGAAGTAAAGCTTGTCAACTTCGTCAAAGTCCGTGGAGACTGTCTCAGGGTTGTAGTTGATCATGATCGTCTTCTCGCCTTCAGCACGGAGAGCACGTGCGGTGGACACGGCACACCAATCGAACTCGACAGAGGAGCCGATACGGTAGACACCGGAACCGAGAACCATTTTGCCGTGGTCATCAAAGGTCACGTCGTGCTGGCTGCCGTTGTAAGTAGTGTAGAGGTAGTTTGTGTCTGCAGGGAACTCTGCAGCAAGAGTGTCGATCTTCTTGACCCAGGGACGGACGTTGTGAGACAAACGGTATGCTCTCGCCTCTGCCTCAGAGCTGTGAACAAACGTGGCAATCTGCTTGTCGGAGAATCCGAGTTGCTTTGCCTCGAGCAGTGTCTCGCGGTCAATGCCTTCAAGACGACCAAGTTTCTCGAGTTTGCGCTGCATGTTCACCAGGTTCATGAGCTTGTGCAAGAACCACTTGTCGATCTTGGTCAGATCATGGACCTTGTCAACGGAGTAGTTCTCGTTAAGCAGTGCCTGGCCCACAGCGAGCCAGCGACGGTCAGTGGGGTTGGCGAGGACGTCGTCCAGGTCGGCACCGAACTCGGAAGAGCCCTGGAAGCCAGACATGGACGGATCAACCATGCGGATGGCCTTCTGGAATGCCTCTTCGAACGTACGGCCAATGGCCATAACTTCTCCAACTGACTTCATCGCAGAGCCGATGCTGCGGTTGACGTGACGGAACTTGGCGAGATCCCAACGCGGAATTTTGACCACGACGTAGTCCAAGCTAGGCTCGAAGTTCGCACTGGTAGTCTTCGTGACGGCATTGGGAAGCTCAGGAAGCGTGTGGCCAAGACCAATCTTCGCAGCAGTGTAGGCCAATGGGTAACCAGTGGCCTTCGAGGCAAGAGCAGACGACCGGGACAAACGAGCATTCACCTCAATGACACGGTAATCAAGACCATCAGGCTGGAGAGCGTACTGGACGTTGCATTCACCAACCACACCGAGATGACGAATGATCTTGATGGCAGCAGAACGCAGCATGTGGTACTCCTCATCGCTCAAAGTCTGCGACGGAGCAACGACAATGGAGTCACCAGTGTGGATTCCAAGAGGATCAAAGTTCTCCATGTTGCACACAGTAATACAGTTACCATCGGCATCACGAACCACCTCGTACTCGACCTCCTTCCATCCCTTGAGAGACTTCTCAACCAAAATCTGGGGACTCAGCGACAAAGACTGAGCACTCAGGTTGCGGAGTTCCTCGGGGTTGTTAGCAAAGCCACTTCCAAGACCACCAAGAGCAAATGCAGACCGAACAATGATTGGGTATCCAACCGTCTCGGCAGCCGCCAAAGCATCGTCAACGCTGTTGACAGCAATTGACTCCGCAATGGGGATGTCGATCTCCTTGAGGGCTTGAGCGAACAGATCACGATCCTCACTGGTTTCCAAAGTCGAAATAGGAGTTCCAAGCACCTTGACGTTAAACCGCTCAAGTACTCCCATCTTGTCGAGAGCAATTCCGACATTGAGACCAGTCTGGCCACCAAAAGTCAGCAAAATGCCATCGGGCCGTTCGCGTTCAATGATGTAGGACACATACTCCGGGGTGACAGGGGCAAAGTACACCTCGTCAGCGAGAGCATGCGATGTCTGGTTCGTGGCAATGTTCGGGTTAACCAAGATAGTCTCTTTGTTAGCCTCACGGAGGGCCTTGATGGCCTGCGAACCGGAGTAGTCGAACTCTCCAGCCTGGCCAATGCTGAGACCACCAGAACCGATCACGAGAACCTTGTTCACATCGACGAGTTCGTGCTTGCGTGGATTCAGGATTCCTGCTCCTGCGTACGCTTTGCGCTCACTCACAGCTCCATCCGATCCCCGAACTGCGCAACTGCTGAAACTGGCCGTGGGAACCTGCATCAGGCTAACTGGCCCATTTCGCACCAACGACTGAAGTCCGGGGAGTAATGTTCGCGCCTTGCAAGGACTATTCCGCGTAGCCCGCAGAACTGCGGAGCACAGCGAGTAGCCCATCTTTTTTTTTTCTCTCGTCGAGGGCTGGTGAGAGTAGGTGAAAAAGAATCAGTGCGATTTACTCATCCCGCCATTTTCGATCTCGTGCCATTTTTCCCGGGGTGCTTCGAGAGGCTCACTATCGCGATGACTCACCCTTATCAGTGCAGATGGTGACCCAATAGAAGTGCTCAGTGTCGAAATTCCCAACATCTCAGGGGAAGAAAAAACGGGTGCCAAGACCCGCCGAAATCTGTCAAACGATTTTTTGTTTTGCGGCGTCGATTATTTTCTAAATTCTTAACCTAAATTCGTTCGTAGATAAATTTACCCATTTAGTCTCGCGCCGATATCGGGCCATTATCGGGCCACTATCGCTCGCGGGTACAATCATTTCAGGTACCGCTTTGGGACCATACTCTTCAACATCCAACGTGGAACCAAAATACCAAAAGAATTTTAGACTAAACTAGCTAGAGCTTGTCAAGCAGCAGATTAGTAGCCTCAGTCATGTCATAGCCCGTGCGTTCAAGGGCGTCATTGGCCTCTTCAGGTGAGAATCCCATCGACGCCAGCTGCTGAACAGCATCTTTATAATGTGGGTGGCCAGGAGCAGTACTGGGTTCCTCGTGGCCCTCTGGAGTGGCTGTGGCAGTCGGTTGAGTGCCGGCAAACAGTTGTTGCCATTCGTCTGGGCCGGCAGATTGGACTGGAGTCGATTGGACACTTTCGGGGACGACCTCCTCAGTGGCAGCCTCTTCGAGATCGTCGAACTCGTCGCCAAACTCGTCTGACTTTTGCAGCTGTGGCGGTGGAACCTGTGGCGGTAGGGACTGTGACTGAGCAGGCTGTTGCGGCTGTTGCGGTTGTGACGACTCGTCGTCCTTGGCCGTCACAAACCGCTCGAGGCCGTTTGTGGCCTCTGGCTGGCCATATCTCGTGGGAATGGCAGCCTCGGGACCTGCGTCGTCGTCACTGGAATCCTCAAATGTCCGCTCAGGACTCTGGGTTTCAGCTTGGACCGGCTCCGCCTGGTGTGGAGGAAGCTCGAACGCAACTGCATTCGCCGCCGGCTGTTCCTGTGCGTCTCTTGCGTCCACAAACTCGAACGAGTCCGAGTCGCGACCGGAGTCGAGTTGGGGAGGCGCATTGAGGCCATCCGCGAGTCCCTCAGGGCTCTGGGGCTCAGACTCGTCGAACTCGCCCCGAACACTCAGAGGAGCGTTGTTGGCCACTGACGACGTTGCTGGGCTCTGTGGCTGATGCATGGGCAGCTCGAACGATGGAGCGGCAATTGCCGGTGCAGGCATCGCACCCTCCGACAATGGCGGAGAAGTTCTTGGTGTCGTTTCAGCACCGCCAGACCCGTTGGTCGCAATACTTGCCACGGACTCTGCGCGATGGCCAATGGCCGCTGTAGCAGCTCCAACACCACCACCAATCGCAGCAGCGGCCGCTGCCGCTGGAACAGCCGAATGACTAGACTCAGACTGCGGCTGGACATGAGTTTCCGACGTCTGGTTGTTCTGAATTTCCTTTGCGGCAGACTCGGCAAGACCACGCTCACGCTCAGCATCCTGGGCCTGCTGGAGGGCTTCAGCGTGTTCTCTTTCTGCCTGAGCCCTCGCAGCAGCAGCCTCCTGGAGTCTCCGGTTCGACTCTTCAGCAATGCGCTTGTGCTCGTCGCGACGTGCACGCGCAGTCTCCGTCTGGACAAGAAGATCCTGGAGAGTCGCTTCGTGCTGATTCGTGAGCTGGCGGTGGCCATCAATCTCCTGCAGATATCGCTGCGTCTCGGCGTTGAGATCATCAATGTTCTTTTGGTGCGTCGCATGCTGGCTCTCGAGATCGACCTTGGTGGCCGTGACCTCGTCGAGTTCCTTTTGGTGCTGCTCGTTTTGCTGCTGGAGAGCAGCGAGTCCGCCTTGCCGGAGCTTGACATCCTTTTCGAGCTGCGCCGTCTCAGCCTTGACGGCATCGATCTGCTGCTTCGTCTGGTGAACCTTCACTGCCTCAGCATCGTAAGTTTTCCGCAGCTCGGCAACCTGGACTTCCAAAAGCCGCTTCGATTTTTGTAGCTGCGCAAGCTCCTGCTCGACCGCCTTGGCCTCTTTGCCAATCGCTGCCTGCTGCTCAAGCAACGCCTGATTTTGCTGCTGGAGATCGCTCACCGACTTTTGCGTCTGGGCAAGTTCTGCCTGCGCCTGTTGTGACGGCTGGGACTGAGCTGGCGGCTGGGCCGCACCCTGGGTCGAGCCCTGCAGCGTGGTTGAACGGTTGAGCAGTTGCTGTCCGAACGATGACGATGGCTGGAACGTCTGCGTCGTCGTACGCTCAGGTTTCGCCGGTTCCGGTTCAGGAGCCTTGGGTTTGAAGAACGTGTCGTCGAGCTGAAGGAGGTCGGCTCCAGTGTTCTGTTTGCCCTGTGACTGAGGCTGAGATTGGGGCGCCTGCGGCTGGGGCGCCTGCGAGGACGGAGCCTGCGAAGGCGGAATCTGCGACGGCTGAGAGATTGTGTTTGTACGCCGAACCTGCGGAGGAGGGGGAGCGGTGGACTCCTGTGCACTCTGGAGGAGCTGCGGCGGAAGCGTGTCTGGCAACTCGTATCCGTTGAGCTTTGCTTTGACGATGTGCATGGCAATCGCAAACTCGCCCTTGTCAAGGACACCGCGGCTTCGCGTGTCGGCGAGATCCCACACCTTGGCAAGAATCTCCTCGCTGAGTCCCGATTTGGTGAGAACCGGAACAGCTTCATTGGCACCGATGATACCAGCATGCTGCTTGTCGAGAGAGTCAAAGATGGCATTGAATTGTGCCCGCTCCTGTGGGTTAATCACCATGGAGTGGCTAGGAATCGTGGGCGAGGGAGCACCACCACTGAGCCCTGCACTGCTACCAGAGTGGTTCGTCTGGAGCTGCGACACTGACGGCAAAGTCGTGATACTTCCCTGGCGCTGTGGGGTCGTACCAAGCCATGGCAGCCATTGCGCAGGCAACGTACTAGGCACAGTGGGCATGGCCTTGGTGATGCTCGACTGTATGAGGTGCATCGCAACCACGAACTCATTCTTGGTGAGCCTTCCGCGACTCTGCACATCGATCAACGCCCAGATACGCGCCAACGTCTCCGACGGAAGTCGTGCCTTGAGGAAGATGTCGCGAGCAGCCTCTCCGGAAATGAGTCCGTCGGAAGCACGGGAACGGTCGAAAATCTGGCCATAACGCTGCTTATCGGCAGCCAACAGAGGCGGAATGACCGCATCGCCATTTCCGTGGGATGCAGGGGCCGGTTGAGATCCCGTGAACTGTCCCTGGAATGGTGGCTGGCCACTGAACTGGCCACTCAATCTCGTCTGGGGCTGGTTCAGAGGAACTCCCTGAGGAGGTCCCTGACTAGCCTGGGGCGCTTGAGAAGGAGCCTGAGACGCGGCAGGCAGTGCCTCGAAGCTTGGTACTCCGGCAGGAATGTTTGCTAGTTTCGCACTCAACGGCTGGCCATGTTGAACGTGGTAAATCATCCGCATGCTCTTGGCAAACCCGTCATGATCAAGGAACCCGCGATTCTCCGCATCGGCAATCTGCCAGATCTGGCCCAGTTGAGGCTGCGTGAGACCAGACCGTTCAAGCAGAGGTCTGAGCTGCTCTCCCAGAACAACCTGAGTTCCTTCAGTGTCGTATTGCTTAAACAGCGGTCCGAATTGCCGCTGTTCTTCCGGCGTCAGGACCACCGACATTGTGCTCACACTGCTGCCAGTTGAAGCTTGCTTCGGATGTTTGGTTTGAGGGAGGAGGCGCTAATGAGGGGAGCGGATGGATACCCATAACAACAAATGCCGTAACGACACCGTTGGGAGCGATTTCCAAACGCACAAGGCGACGATCTGTCAGCATCCAAGCCTACTTGGCTTGTGGGGTGGTGCTTAAAATGTGGAGAGATTTGATTTAAACAAGTAAGAACCCCTGAAAAAGAACAATTTGTGTCTTCTCGCCATTGGGCTGGTGCATGCTTTAAATACGTCTACCTAAACCTCTGTTCCAGTCGGCTAGATGTATGATTCACAATATCGTTACAATAGAATACACGCAATTGACGATCGATTCTCCATGCGAAAATAACTTTGTACATTATCTACCTAAAGCTTGTAATACACAGCACTCAGGAAACCATTCTTGACCGACTGTTGAGTCGATCGGTGCGGGTCTGCGCACGTAAACCGCTTTACAGCAACCACGCATGTCTCTCTCACTTTAATAAAGTGGAGACGAACGCGATCTTGATTATCTTCAGCAGATGCCTCGAGATGGCATGGTGAGACCGCCCCTATAAAGTGCCCATCCTTGTCGTCCCAGATCTCAATCCGCTTGTCAGTTCCAATCAGTCGAAGTTCTCGCTTGTTATGGTCAAAGATCTCCTTCACGAGCGAACGAGCCGATCTCGTCACCGGATCAATCACATCGTTGTTACGATACTCGAGCTTGCCAATCTCGAGGTACGCGCGAGACTCGACTGATACGACAGCATCCCATTTGTACCCTGCAAATCGTCCGAGCTCGGTTTTGTAGATGATGGCAAGAGTCGAGGCGCGCGTCTGTTGGCGTTGACTCTGCAATTGATCTAACACGGTCGTGCGGGTATCAGACACAATGTCGGCGACAGACTGAAAACATTGATAGCGTTTACTTGCTGATCGGAAAAAGCAGTCGTATTCAAGTAGGCGTTGCAAAGGAAGCATGAGCATATTTGCCGGCTCATTGGTCTTTGGAGCGGCAAGACTGCATCCCTTTTTGACCTTCTTTTTGCCGGTTTCTTTGACCCGGTTGTCCTTGCCACGCTCGATCCACTGCTTGAGTTCGATCTGCTTCTTGCCGAGCTCGGTGCTACCAAGCCGTCTCTCGACATATGAGCCAGTCCCCGGAACATCTTCGAATCCAAGTACTTCTTCCGCATGGGCGACTTGTGCCGCGTACTGCTGGTAGATGCTCTTGCCCTTTGTGAACGCACGACTCAGGCGCATAAGGGCACCTGCGACTCTGCAATCAAAGTCGCGCCCTTTTCGAGGAGTTCGGCATGCGTCGTGCAGCTCCTGTAAAGCGTCACGATAACACTTTGAGTGTAACAGCCACAGCACAGGAAACTCCTTGAACATATCTTGTAGGATTGCTGGAACTGAGATCGTCAGCATGTGCTCGACTGAATCCGGGGTAGGCAGGATCTTCACCACCGACTGACGGAAAAACTTCTCAATCGATTGTTTCAACGTCTCTTTGCAGTACGCCAGAATCGTCATCCGCAAGTCGCGAATATAAAGCTCCTCCGTGCTGAGAAGATCACCCATTATGTGCGCTATATGTTCCCATGTCACATCACAGCGGTTCAACATTCTTAAAACTATTGGTGATACTGGTGCCGGTGGAGGAGCGTCCTTTGCAGCCGCAGATCGCGTTCGACAGAGCACAGCAATGTCGCGGATAATGCCCTTTATGATCGCAGAATGGTCTTCGAGATTCGCATGAACTTGGACCAACTCCTGTTCGGCATGACCGCCCGTCACCACGAGCTGTGGACCCTCATTGTCCACGAGTCGCTTCTGCACCGGACACATATCTAGCGGCGTGATGAGTTCGGACGTGTCGCGTAGAGGCGGCTGTTCAAGAGTGTAGATCCCGCCGCAGTAATATCCCGCCAATTTTAGCGGCGAGATGGGCCGTATCTGGCTCGCGTAGGCCCATTCAGGACCTCTAATCTCCTTCGGTACCTGTTTCGCCTCGCTGGTCGTGGAGCTCCAACTGAAGTATGCGGTACGAAGAGTTGGGCTCTTCCGAAATGAACGCTCGAGACAAGGATTGCCATCAAAACTAATGATCGACAGCTTTGGGAGTGCATCGAGTCCGCGTGGCCATGTGCTGATGGCATTATTTTCAAAGTAGACTTCTTCAAGTTCCGTGAGTTCGGCTATCCAGTCGTTCACAACAACCAAGCCCATTGACGGCGCCTTGAGCACTTTCAGTGCCTTGAACTGTCGAAGCCATGCGGGAAGTCGGCCAGTCTGCCAAACTTCGGCAACAGCATCGTCGTAGTGGCTAAGGTTGATAACTTCACATGCTACTATGTCGTCCATAGGAGCACTTTTGAGGGTTATCTCAATGACCTCATGGTGGCCAGTGCGGTGCGCAACCTTTGTTGTTTCCATAGTGCGAACAAGACAAAACGACGAGGCAAATCAATTTATCTCGATCTCACTCGGAACATCTAAAGGGCCGGGGTGGACGGGGTCAGCCAACTCTAAGTTTGCAGAGTTAAACTATATTAAATTGCATTAAATAAAAAAATTGTCGGTCTAGCACTTCCAATGGACCGTTCCAATGATGAATCTTGCATAGACCTGATCAACGGCCATAAGATCACGCCGGGGTAACCTCCGGCTCAGGGGCCAAGGCGTTAAGCTCCACACCCTCTGCAGGATTGGACCCGGTCTGGGCCTCCGTCTCGCTGCTCATATTCGATCGCAGACGCTCATATCGCGCCTTACGGCGACGCTCAATAAGCCTTCCATGGTACCACGATGACAGCACTGTGGCGAACAAGCTACCCACAATGTTAGCAGCAATATCCCGGTAGTCGAACACGCGTTCTGTCAATGCATCCTGGGCAAACTCTGAGCCCACGCCACCAAGAAGTGCGCATACAAGCAGAGTCACATTGACATTGCGTTTGCGGGTCGAGTCAATCGACCAGTAGAACAGGATGGTGAGAACAAAGAACATAAGGAAGTGCACCAGTTTATCATGTGGTAGTGGGGTGTTGCCGAAACCAAGATACCCTGCAACAAACAAGGCAGCAACAAATGTTGCTGCAATCGGTAGCCGGACTCTCATTTTGACAGAATTCACCAGGCTCTCTGTACCCTTAAGGAGAAGGGGAAACGAGAGATTGGGTAGGGATGCGAGTGATGATCCAATCTACCGTCACAGCGTTAGTCATCATTGGGTCGGGTCGATTTTCGACCCTTGTCGCAGAGGTCAATGGCATGACCGCTACGGTTTGGCCGCTCAGGGCCATACGGCAGAGCAGTATACAAGCTGCGAACCGGCTATTTGCTGCTCAGCCTGTGAAACTCACTGATCAATTAGGTCTCGTGAAGCAAATATCTGCGTCAACGATCAAGAGAAGCCACCCGCTTCCAGAGTTTCTTTTTCTTGGCCCGACAAATGTCGGTAAATCGTCGCTTTTGAGCGAGTTGCTCCAACCAAAAGGGTCCGTTCTTGCCACGCGCCAAAAACCTCGTGATTATCCTCGCAAATCGAAAAAGAGCGGATTCACCCAGACGCTCAGTTTCTACACCATTGGGAGCCAGCTCCGTCTGGTTGATTCCCCCGGGTATGGATTTAAAAGCAGTTCAGTCCAGGGCCAGGTGTTTTTGAACTACATTGACTCTGATCAAGCGGTGAACATCAAGCGTGCCTTTATTCTCGTCCGCAATCTTCCGGGCAATAAAACTGCATTGAATGCTCAGGACCTGCAGGTCATGAGTATTCTCCATGAACATGGCCTGACTTTCGACATTGTGGTCACAAAAGCGGACAAGCCAATTGCGAACCCTTTGGAATTATACGAGACAACCAAAGAACAAGTGGCAAGTGCGCTGGGACCAACGCCTTTCGACATGTACCTGACTAGCTCACAAAATCGACTAGGCATCGACGCGTTACGCGGTGCGATTTACGAGGCATCAGGTCTTATTGAAGCGAAACAACGTTAGCTGTAAATAATAGTTATAAATGCATTGGCGAGTAACACAGTTTTGGGCATTAGAAAGGAAGAATAATAGCAATGTTTATAGTTTTTCATCACAAGAACGTTAGAAGCGTCCTCCCCGGCCACCACGACCACCGAATCCACCACGGCCGGCACCGCCTCCGAAGCCTCCGCGACCACCATTAAAGCCACCTCTGCTGCCCCCACGGCCACCACCGAAGCCACCTCTGCTTCCTCCACGACCACCAAAGCCTCCACGGGCTCCTCCGCGACCACCAAAGCCTCCACGAGCTCCTCCACGGCCACCGCCAATGGACTTGGGTTTCTTGACCTTGGGTTGTGGCGGCTTGGGCAGGAAACGCTCGAGCGGCAGAAGCTTGTCAGTGCCAATATAGAACTTGTCGCCGTCTTTGAACGAGGTTGCGACTATGCCATCAGTAGGCTTGATTGTGAAAAACACCTCGTTGATAGGTCCGAGAATCTCGTCAACCTTGCCAATAAGACTCTTGGACTCGGTGTATATGGGTGCATTGAAGTAGGGGACCTTGGGATTTATGCTCTTGCAGACTATTTCGCCCTCGCAAGGGTGCACAAACGCACCCATCTCGACGACCTGATCAGGAGGGCCCTGTGGGGCGCCGCCGAAGCCGCCACGACCGCCTCCGAATCCGCCGCGTCCTCCTCTGAAACCACCCCGTCCGCGGTTCATTTTATATTCGAATGGGTAGGTGAAATTTTCAGCTTGTGGGAAAAAATTACCTGCGCGTGAACGGTTAGCTAAGGGAGGTCACGTGAGCTGGAGTGAAACATGTGCAGCTTTGATTTTACTGCTATTGAAAGCGTAGTTCGTTTTCGCGTTTCGCCTTGGGGGTACTCGTTCGAATCCTTAGTCTGATCATCTGGTCACTTGCGGCTGAACTCGAGGTGCATGGCTCATTTGGGTTTTTCAAGAGCTACATGTCCTTCATTTAACTTCGTAGTTTCATTATCCCGATAAGATATACGACGCCAGCCTCTACGCTTCTCAACTCTGAGTTTTGTTGGCCACAGAGCACGAATACAGACATGCTTTGGGGTGCGACGGCAGGAATTTCACGTCGCGATGGTTAATACGATGAGCCTGGCCTGGTCAATTGGGCAGAAGCATAGCCATGGACGCCAACATGTTCCTGGCCACGACCGTTCATGCCCGACTAACAGTCCATTAAGACACTCTGCCGCTATTTATTTGTGGTCAACCAGTATCTTGTCTACGGTTCGGTATGCCCGTCAGCATCAAATGCTGCGCAGCCACTACCTGATTCGATCGCTGTGACCTGCTTCTTATCCTATTCAAATTGGACCAAACGGCCCGGTATTAGGCACAGTACCTGAGTAATTTACTCGGTTTCCCAGTCTTGACATCTCCGAGTGGCTGGACTTTGCCCAGACTATCTCAGGTTTTTTCTCGAAAGCTATATAAAGCTGTAATTTACGGAGGCTTTAGGCTTCTGGTATCGACGCCAAGCGACAATTATGGTGGTTAACATGTCCCTGAAGTCGGGCCATGACCCTAACCCCAGAGACCAAAAGCGGAGATGATGGGAGTCGCCGACGTCATGACAGGCCCTGATTGGGGGATAAGGGCACTGCAGAAGTGTCAATTTTTGACCGGGTAGATTCGATCAAAGACTTCTGGGTGAGGGCCAGCCCAAGGAAACCGGCTAGCTCGGTGGAGACAGCCGTTCGCAAACTGCACATATCGCCGCGGTGACGGTCGAGATGCCCAATGATATGGCCGGGGAAGTAAGTGCAGCGCAAATCATCGTGATCGCCGCAGAGATGACTAAACCCCGTCCTTGGTCGGTGTTAGGTACGCGGTTGCTGTTACTGCAGATAAGGAACGCAAACGGTCGTGATGGTGGGCACAAATTAAATGGTTCGGTGAGATGAAACGTCGCTAAGTTACTTAGTGGTAGTAGGGCTTTTTGGGCGAACTTGGCCGCGCCGAAATGACCCACAATGAGGCGACGGGGGCTGAGGATCTGCTGCGCCAGAAAAAAAAAAGGTATGATGACTGAAGAGACATTCCCAGCATTTGCCCATGGAGAAGACCGTTCACTGGCCCAGGTATGCAATCAGTCACATGGGATAGTAGAGTGGAAAATTTTGTGTCAGCAATTAAATTAGATAATCGGACCCACCTTGAGCAGGCAGTAATCCTCCCACAAAGTGGAGATAGACAGTCGTCCCAAAGAGCCCCGAAACTCCAATCTATCTCTCACTTCACCCACCACAAACTTGCACGAACATTGCCGGCTAGAGTGCTGAAAATGGACGTGCCGTTTACGGAGCTGTCGCAGCTGGATGCGATGCGCCAGGACACGTCGATCCTCGGCACTAACAACAAGATTCTCGTGGCGAACCGGAGCGAGATTGCCATCCGCGTGTTCCGCACTGCCCACGAGCTCTCGATGGTCACGGTGGGCATCTACGCCCACGAGGACATTCTGAGTATGCACCGTCTCAAGGCCGACGAGGCGTATGTGATTGGCCAGCCGGGACAATTCACCCCCGTCCAGGCCTACCTCCAGATCGACGCCATCATCGCCATTGCCAAGGCCCATGGCGTCAATATGATCCACCCGGGCTACGGATTCCTGTCGGAGAACTCCGAGATGGCGCGCAAGACCGTCGAGGCGGGACTTATTTGGATCGGTCCTCCTGCCGACGTGATTGACGGCGTGGGTGACAAGGTTAGTGCGAGAAACCTTGCTCATGCCGCCAAGGTGCCGACTGTCCCGGGTACGCCGGGACCAATTGAGTCTGTTGAGGAGGCGCAGGCGTTCGTTGAGGAGTATGGCTACCCTGTGATCATCAAGGCGGCGTTTGGCGGCGGTGGCAGAGGCATGCGGGTGGTTCGCGAGGGCGAGTCGCTCGAGGATGCGTTTTTGCGCGCCACGTCCGAGGCCAAGACGGCGTTTGGTAACGGGACCGTGTTCATTGAGCGGTTCCTCGACAAGCCGAAGCACATTGAGGTGCAATTACTCGCCGACAACGCCGGCAACGTCATCCACCTGTTTGAGCGCGACTGCTCCGTGCAGCGCCGTCACCAGAAGGTGGTGGAGATTGCGCCGGCGATCAATCTGCCGCAGCACGTTCGCGAGGCCATTCTCAGCGACGCCGTCAAGCTCGCGAAACACGCCGGCTACCGCAACGCGGGCACGGCGGAGTTTTTGGTCGACAACCAGAACCGCCACTACTTTATTGAGATCAACCCGCGGATCCAGGTCGAGCACACCATCACCGAGGAGATCACCGGCATTGACATTGTTGCGGCGCAGATCCAGATCGCTGCTGGCGCCACGCTCGCGGACCTCGGACTGACGCAGAGCTCGATCACGATGCGCGGGTGCGCCATCCAGTGCCGTATCACCACCGAGGACCCCACAAAGGGTTTCCAGCCCGACACGGGCAAGATCGAGGTGTACCGCAGTGCGGGAGGCAACGGCGTGCGTCTCGACGGCGGCAACGGCTTTGCCGGCGCCGTCATTTTGCCCTACTACGACTCGCTGCTCGTCAAGTGCACGTGTCTTGGCTCGAACTTTGAGACGGCGCGGCGCAAGATGCTGCGGTCGCTCATTGAGTTCCGCATCCGCGGCGTCAAGACCAACATTCCGTTTTTGCTGACCTTGCTCGTGAACGAGGTGTTTTGCAAGTCCGAGGTGTGGACCACCTTCATCGACGACACTCCCGAGCTGTTCCACCTGCTCAAGTTCCAGAACCGCGCGAACCGCATCCTCGCATACATGGCCGATGTTGTTGTCAATGGTCCGCAGATTGCCGGCCAGCGCGGCGAGCCGGCGTCCACCGAAGTGACGATTCCGAAATCGCTGCCGGGGCTCGACCCTGCACTTGTTCGCGAGCCGTGCCAGGAGGGCTGGCGCAACGTGCTTCTCGCCCACGGCCCCGAGGCGTTTGCGCGGGAGATTAGACACCATGCCGGTGCGCTCGTGATGGACACAACGTGGCGCGACGCGCACCAGAGTCTGCTGGCGACGCGGGTGCGCACGTACGACCTGCTCGCCATTGCACCCCTGACGTCGCACGCTCTCAAGGGCGCGTTCGCCCTCGAGTGCTGGGGCGGAGCCACGTTCGATGTCGCGATGCGGTTCCTCCACGAGGATCCGTGGGACCGGCTGCGCAAGATGCGCAAGCTCGTGCCGAACATTCCGTTCCAGATGCTGCTGCGTGGCGCCAACGGCGTCGCCTACTCGTCGCTGCCGGACAATGCGATCGACCACTTTGTGAAGCAGGCCAAGGACAATGGCGTGGACGTGTTCCGCGTGTTCGATGCCCTCAACGACCTCGAGCAGCTCAAGGTCGGTGTCGACGCCGTCCGCAAGGCCGGCGGTGTGGTCGAGGCCACCGTGTGCTACTCGGGAGATATGCTCCAGCCGGGCAAGAAGTACTCGTTGGAGTACTACCTCAAGATGGTCCGCGAAATCGTCGGCATGGGCACGCACATTTTGGGTATCAAGGACATGGCCGGTACGTTGCGTCCGCCTGCGGCCACGGCGCTCATCAGCGGCATCCGTGCCGAATTCCCCGACCTGCCCATCCACGTGCACACGCACGACTCTGCCGCCACGGGCGTCGCGTCGATGCTCGCCTGTGTTCGCGCCGGAGCCGACATTGTCGATGCGGCGAGCAACTCGATGAGCGGCCTGACGTCGCAGCCGTCGATTTCGGCGGTGCTCGCGTCGCTCGATGGCGAAGCCTACACTGGCCTCGATCCTGACCACGTCCGTATCCTTGACCAGTACTGGGCGCAGATGCGTTTGTTGTACTCGCCGTTCGACGCCGATCTCAAGGGCCCCGACCCCGAGGTGTACACGCACGAGATCCCCGGTGGCCAGCTCACGAACCTGCTGTTCCAGGCCCAGCAGGTGGGACTGGGTGCGCAATGGGAAGAGACCAAACGCGCCTACACCGACGCCAACTACCTGTTAGGCGACATTGTCAAGGTGACGCCGACGTCGAAGGTGGTTGGCGACCTCGCGCAGTTTATGGTGTCGAACAAGCTGACGAGCGACGATGTGCGTCGCCGAGCGTCCGAGCTCGATTTCCCTGATTCGGTGCTCGACTTCTTCCAGGGTCTCATGGGAACGCCCTACGGCGGCTTCCCCGAGCCGCTGCGCTCGGACGTGCTCCGGGGCAAGCGCAAGCCGTTCGACAAGCGGCCTGGTGCGCTCATGGCGCCTGTGGACATTGACGCTGTGCGCGAGGAGCTCCGGTCCAAGTACGACCACATCAAGGAAACCGACGTCGCGTCGTACATTATGTACCCGAAGGTGTTTGAGAGCTACATGGAGTCCAAGGCCAAGTACGGCGACCTGAGCATTGTGCCCACGCCGCTGATTCTTGCCCCGCCAGAGATTGGCCGTGGCTACGAGGTGGCCATCTCCCAGGGTAAGGTGCTGGTGGTCAAGTGCCTTGCCGTGTCTGAGCTGTCGCTGCAGACGGGCACGCGCGAAGTGTACTTTGAGCTCAACGGCGAGATGCGCAAACTGGTTGTGGACGACCGCAAGAGCGTGGTCGAGACGATTACGCGTGCCAAGGCCGATCCGTCAAACCCCGGAAGCGTTGGCGCGCCCATGGCGGGTGCCGTGGTCGAGGTGCGCGTCCAGAACGGCCACGATGTCAAAAAGGGCGATCCCCTCGTGGTGCTGTCGGCAATGAAGATGGAGATGGTTGTTTCGGCGCAAGTATCTGGCCGGATTGGCCGCCTCGAGGTGAGTTCTGGCGACTCTGTGGACGGCGGCGATTTGCTGTGCGAGATTGTCAAGTCATAATCTTATCAACGTTGGTATAAAGCGCGTCGAGTAATCCAAGTCGTAATGTTGATCAAATTAAATGGTATCTAGCGCGTCGAGTTTTGGCGGCGATCTTGTCATAATCTAACGTTGATAAAATCTAGCGCGTCGAGCCTGGCGGCGAAGGTAATAGCAAAATGATTAGGTATCTAAATTAACTGGCCACCTCGAGCTCCTTCATCTCGTCCGCCATCGACTGGTCAATGGCGCCGTCGTAATCGCCCATCGCACCGTCGTCCGCAGTCGCGTTCTGGTACTGCTCGTACTCGTTGACGAGGTCCATCAGGTTCGAGTAAGCCTCGGTGAACTCGCTCTCGTCCATGCCCTCGCCAGTGTACCAGTGGAGGAACGCCTTGCGGCGGAACATCTGGTAGAACTGCTCGTTGGTGCGGTTGAACAGCTCCTGCACCGCAGTGGTGTTGGCAATGAACGTCGCCGACGTCGCGAGGCCAATGGGCGGCACGTTGCACACGCTGGTCTGGAAGTTGTTGGGGATCCAGTCAACAAACAGCTGGCGGTTGCGGTCGTAGGACGCCACAATGCAGTCGTCAACTTCTTTCGTGGACACCTTACCGCGGAAGATGGTCGAGATGGCGAGATACTTGCCGAGGCTCGGGTCGAGAGCCGCCATGATGTTCGTCGGGTTGAACAGCTGCTGCGTGAGCTCGGGAACGCTGAGGTTGTGGAACGAGCGCGTGTTCGCCGCAAACAACGGAGCGTACGCCGTGGTGAAGAAGTGGAGACGCGCAAACGGCACGAGGTTCACCGCCAGCTTGCGCATGTCGCCGTTGAGCTGGCCAGGGTATCTAAGGCAAGTGGTGACGCCGGACATGACGCTCGCAATCAGCTTGTTGAGGTCCTGGTGCGACGGGTGGGGGATCTTGAGCGTCTTGGTGCAGATGTTGTACAGGGCCGCATTGTCGAGACAGTAGGTCGCGTCGCTCGCGTCCACGAGCTGGTTGAGCGCCAGGACGGCATTGTACGGCTCCGTCACTGTTTCCGAAGCAGTGGGCGACGGCAACACAGAGTAGGTCGACACCATGCGGTCGCTGTACTCGTCCTTGATCCGCGTTAAAAGTAGGGTGCCCATGCCGCTACCAGTGCCGCCGCCAAGCGAGTGGGCCACCTGGAAGCCCTGGAGCGAGTCTGTCTGCTCGACCTCGCGACGTACGGCGTCCATCACGTCCTCCATGAGCTCGGCGCCCTCGGTGTAGTAGCCCTTGGCCCAGTTGTTGCCCGCACCGCTCTGGCCCGAAATCATATTGTCGGGACGGAACATGTCGCCGAGGGGCCCGCTCCGAATCGCGTCGAGCGTCGCCGGCTCAAGGTCCACGGCCACGGCGCGCGGTACGTACTTGTGGTTCGTCGCCTCGTTGAAGAACACGTCAATCCGGTCGTCCTGGTGCTTGGCGTGCTGGCCATGGTGGTGGTGGCCGTTTGTCGACGCGTTCTCGCGGCTCAAGAGGTGGCCCTCAGCGTCGAGGCCATGTTCCTTCGTGATAGTCTCCCAAAAGGCCGAGCTGATCTGGTTGCCAGCCTGGCCACACTGCACGCTCACAATCTCGCGCATGGTTATGTGTAGACGGGATGTTTTGTTTGGACGCGAAAACACTCCTCGAAAACATGCTGACACATCACCAGACTGGGAACCCCTTTTTTCGGATGACATTTGACTATCAAAATTAAATCTGAAACTGCCATAATTATAGTCGCTATAGGATGTATGTCTGAGACCGTCCTGGCTCACCGCCTGGCATCCCTGGATTCATTGCTGACCTCGGAAAGAGTGTCGAGTCTTCGGACACCTCGGAGAATGACTTGTGAATTGGGCTGACCTTTTACCGGTCCGTTCTGGCGGTCTTGGTTCCGGCTTTGAGCTCCGGGTAAAGGCCTCCCGTTCAGCGATCTCCGAGCTCTTATGCGACTGGCTCCGGCAGATCGCAACGGACTTTGTCTCGAAACGCGTGTGGTCGGCACAATTGCTTGAACATTTTTTAGAATAGGTCTCAGATTCGTACCGCCGTATGATGGTACAGATGGAGCAGACGCTCTCTGAATTTTGAGTCGTGGAGCTGGCGACTCGGACTGCATTTGCTTGGCCGTTCGCCGCACAACGCGCGTTTTTCCACGCTGAGTTTTCAGGAGATTTCGCACAATGAGCGTTCGCTGTATCAATCGCGCGTAGGCAGCAAACGCCCGCTGCGTCGTGCCAATTGCTTCTCTCGTCTTCATCTCGACCTCGGCAGTTAATTCAAGCTTGTCCATCGCAATCTCCAGCATTTCTTGCATTTGTCCGTGTTCGTCCATGTCGCAGCGCGAAACTGGTACCATTTGTTTAGCGATGATCTCCCATTGTGTGGAGAGTCACGTGGGACCGAAATCAGGGCCTTGCGCATCCCCATATTTTTCGTACCACCTTTCCCGGCTGACCTTTGCTCCTCGCCAAGCCAGGCCCATGCCCATCGGGCGCCCCACTATAATATTCTGGCGATCCTGCCTTGTCGAGCAACTAGATGAGATCCCACCAAGCCTTAGATGAGATCTTGCTGGGCCCAATTTTAGCCGTAGAAGTTAGGAAGGGCTAGCGTAAAAATGACAGCCGCGCCATGCGCATTACCCCTTGTCATGCACCCAGACGTTGCTCCAGATATCCAGGTATATAAAGTGCAGCACCCCACATATGGGCAAGACAATGACAATTGTACTCCACTATCTCGACCACTCGCGTGCACGACGCATCATCTGGGCCCTGGAGGAGCTTGGCCTAAAGTACGAGACCAAGGTCTACTTCCGTCTCCCCAATGGTCTTGCGCCGCCAGAACTCAAGCAGATCCACCCCAGCGGCAAGTCTCCCGTCATTACCGACAAGGGCAAGACCTACGCCGAGAGTGCCCTAATTATTGACTATCTGATTGCAGAGTACGGCAAAGATTCTGTCCTGGCTCCGCGTGGCCTCGACGAGTCACTGGCTATTAGGTATGGAGAGTATGCGAGTGAGAGCAACATTATGATTGCGGCGTTATACATTGGACTCAACAACAAGGTTGCATCGAAACTGCCCCTGGGTCTCTCTGCAGCGTCGCGATACATTTTCTCGAAGCTGAATGGCCTATGGGCGATCCCTGAGCTCGAGAGGGACCTCCAGTTTCTAAATGATACTATTGCCAAGAACGACGGATACTTTTACGGCGGAAAGCTGACTGCAGCCGATATCATGTACGAGACTACGGTTTATCTTATTGGATTCCTTGGCGACTACCCCGATCTCAACGAGCGGTTCCCAGAGATTGCGGCGTGGAGAAAACGCCTGGCGGAACGTCCTGCCTACGAGCGCGCGGTGAGAATCGAAAAGAAGTTGGACCACTCCCGTGCGCAACTTTAGTACTAGGCTAGATTGGGAATAAGCATTGGATCAGACGCGACGCGCTAAATCTGGCGTCCAGGGTTAGGGGCTGACGCAGCTCAGCTACGCGACGGCCAATATTCGTATATACAGACAGTTAAAAACTTTCAAATTTTACAGAGTCGCGTCTTTTCCTTTTGCGAACTTGCGGATCAAAAAAAAATTTGGTTTTGCCAAAGGGGTGAGGCGAAAGTCGTGTCCGACGCGTCAACGCGTTAATTGATACGCGCTCCTTTGGGTAGTCCTCCTTGGTAGGGTTAGGAACACCGATGAGTTTAACCCAGACCACATACAGCGCTCCTACTAACCTGACGTCCACACTCAATGAAAAGAGAAAACGACCAGTTCGACTTCTCGCAAGTGCGACGGCTCGACTCGGGCGAACCATGCTCTGCAGCCTTTGATCCGTTCTCAATCGTGGATCGGGCCCGCTTCACCGGCTACTTCAATCGTGCCGGATGTCCGCGGGAGAATATGGGTCCCGTCGAGATCCTTTTGCTGAGCTCTGAGATCTTCATGAGCGACAGCATTGCGCTGTGCCGGATTCGGTCGAACCGAAAGTGCCTCGCGTTTCCTTGCTTCAATGGAACCGAGTTCAGTTCAGTAAGGAGACATGGCAACGCACTATCCCTGCAGTCGGCGAGATACCAGCTCACTTTGGAGCTTCCAGTCGCGGCTCCAGATGTGGTGGGAAAATGGGCGCGTGTTCTTAGTCGCCTGTTTGGCACGAGCTCTGAAGTGTCGCGAGCCACGCTAAAGGGTCTTGGAATCGACTTGTCCGAGCCTAGCCGCGAACCCAAAAAGTCTGAGTCTCGAAAATCGCTGCCAGCTTCGCGGTCCAGCAAGTCGATCAAGCGTCTCACTATTGGCTTGGGAGACGGAAGCATGGCCCAGGACCTTGCTGCGATGCTCAGTTCTCTTGGCGACATCCCACTCGAAACCGAAAAACCGGCACCGAAGGAACTTGGTGACGAGCCAGTTCAGTCTCGACTTGTGGCCAAGGAGACCATCAAACCAGTTAGCCGAATGGCCTCCATTGACTTGGCCGCTCCTTCTGCACCGTTCAATCACAGCAACAACTCTGGCACTTCTCTGAGTTCAGGTTCTGACAGTCCCAGCTCGCTGTTTTTGACCAACGGTGCGTCGCCCGTAACTCCCCGGGTGTCTCGGGTGAGCAGCATTCTCGAGAAGGAGCAGAAGCAGCACCTCGAGCGCTATGTCCGTCGTTCCGTCGTGGTCCCGCAAACGGGCTCGAAGTTGAGCCTCGACATGGAAATGAGTCTGCCTCCGAGTATTCCTCCGCCTACGCCAACGTCAAGCAAGTCTGGCTCGAGTTCAAGGCTCGTGACGCCGACGAGGACCGTAGCTCCACAAACGGCAGTACTTGTGACTGCGGACCCTGTGACGGACCCTGTGTCTGAGGCTCCAATGTCGAACGTGCCTGTGTCGAACGTGCCTGTGTCGAACATGCCTGTCGTTTCTGTGACTGCGCCGGACTCTCCCGAGCCGAAGCAGGAATCGTTGCCAAAGCTGTGCGAGGTAAAGACTGGCGACACAGCAAACTTTTTGTCGCCGTCCATTGGCCCGGAGTCCATCAAGGAGGTGCCGAAGAAGAACTTTTTCAGTTCGCTCAAGGAGAACGCCAAGAGACGTAAGGAGCCTGTTGACACTGGCTACGCCGACAATGTTGTGAAGCAGCCAAAAGGAATGTTCAAGAATGTGTTCCAACGACTCAAGACACGGAGACGTGCACCTGTTCCTGAACCTGTCGAGTCCGAACCTGTCGAGTCCGAACCCGTCGAACCTGTCGTTCCTGTGGCCGAACCTGTCGTTCCTGTGGTCGAACCTGTCGTTCCTGTGGCCGAACCCGTGGCCGAACCTGTCGAACCGGTCGCAGTCGAGTCGAAGGGCCTTCCTCGTCTGCCGTCTATTCCTGAGCTCGCCAAGGAGGGCACGCCCGCATTGGAGCCCAAGGAGCCTGAGAGTGTCATGCCGAGCGACGACTCGTCGCACATGAACAGCGACACAAGCTATGCCACGCTGCTAAGTCGCGATACGACAAACACGACTTTGGCATCCGGATCCAGCATGGGCGACTTCCGCAAAGGCGCCGTGGCGGTGTTTGCCGAGTCGCACAACCGCACTGTCAGTGCCAGCGTCTCCAGCTCAGCATCTACGCTGTCGTTCCGGTCCGCTCGCTCCTATGGACAGATGACGAAAAGCACCTCGAACCGGTCCGTGGGCACTGCTCGAGCATCAGTTCTTGGCTTTGCGCCTACCCTAATGGCCCATGCCGAGCTCGGCTCCCAGGTCACAGTGACTCGTGTCCCCACTGCCGCAGCGAGAGTAGTTGATGTGCCAGCGCCAAAGAGCGAGCCAAAGCCAGAGAGCGAGCCAAAGCCAGAGAGCGATCCTGCAGAGGCATGGCAGAAGTTTATGAACAGTATCAAATCCGATGCTGCGAAGCAGGCAGATGCTGCCGCCAAGGCCGAATACGAGGCTAAGCAGGAACAGGCTCGACAACAGCAGGCTCGTGAAAAGGCTCGTGAACAGGCTCAGGCTGAGGAAAGAATACGAGCAGAGCTTGCGGAGCGTCTCCGAGAGGAGGAGGCGAAGACTGCTGCGGAGCAACGAGAACAGCCCGTGCGTAGCCTCGATCCTGGCACGACAAAAGCCGACACCACCCAGCCGGTTCTTCGACGCGTGTTCGACGCGAACAAGTCGACGCCAGCGCTTGCACCGCCCACCATGTCGGCAATCTCGGCCCTTTCTAGCTCATCCGCCCCTAATCTTGTGCTGACGACTGCGCCCGGAGTGCAACTTGTCATGTTCACGGGCCACATGTGGGTGTCAAAGTGGACCAAGAACCGCTGGACGCCGTTGTCGCAGCTCGAGCTCGCCACGGAGGTTGTGGTCCTTGCCAAGGGCGGATCTCGCATCATGGTCACGAACCCCGGTGGCATTGGCACCATCGGCCTCAAGTTCGACGTTGGCTGTGACATTCGCAAGGCTGGTCTCCATGACACGGAGGTTAGACTTCGCGACGATATCTACATGTTCCGCAGTCGCGATCCCGAGGCGTCAAGACGGTACCTGCGTACGCTCGCGTCGCTCCAGATGGATCTTCGCGATCCGTCAACGTACCCCAAGTCGGTCTCGGCCTCCTCAGGCTCTTCGGGCTCTTCGGGCGCGGGCTCGACCGATAGCTTCGAGCGGCGATTTGTCCCTCCAGTTCTTGCCAAGAGCCGTCTATCCGTAATCTAATCTAATCTTAATCGTAAATCTTCTCAATTGGCGCCAATCGGCACAAGTTGCTTCTTTTTTTTTCGTACAAACTTTACGCTGAATTAGGTACGGTCTTGAGCCCACATCAGGTGCCCATTTTCACCAATGGCGTCCTTGATGATCTCCTCGACAACAATGCCCATGGCGACCAGCGCCGTGTCGTCGTACATGCGGAAACCAGCCTCGTCGTGCATCATTTGCGATGCATAGTAGTGGATGGCATTGAGGATATCTGCGCTCGGGAGATCAGCGTGCGACGAAAATGGCACCTCGTCGATACGCTGGAACTTTAGGAGGAGCTCGTCGGGGGCGATGGACGGGCGTAGTCCCGCGTAGGCACGGGCGACGGTGGTGTCGAGAACGTCCTTGCGGATGCGACCAGACACGCCGTCGTAGACGTTCCAGTTTTTTTCCCGCCGCGGCGCCATCCGTGCGTGGTGATGGTTGCGGCAAAGGTTGGATTTATGGTCGTGTGGTCACGTGATGTATCGAGGTTTGGGTGAAGGCGGAGAGTCGATGGAGGAGTTAATTGGCAAAGCAAGTGCGTATACTCCAGCAATTGGTGATGGCCGGGCGTCACACAGGCTTACAGTGTCATATAACCTTTGCTTTAGCAGCATAGACTCAGGAAGGGGTTCAGGTCGTAGTGTAAAGTGTGTCGCGAGCCATTTACTGCCATTGTGGTACTCTAATCGCATCACGTGTCTTGCTTAGTGAGCTGGTCCCATGGCAATTCGAAACCAATACTCGGCAAGAATCGGGACTGTGGTCTAGTAGTATGATTCTCGCTTTGGGAACTTGGTTCGAAACTGCGAGAGGTCCAGGGTTCAATTCCCTGCTGTCCCCTTTTTCTTTTTTGGCCTTTTAAAGTGTTTCCGGACTCTGGCAAACGGCGTGCGTGCTTTTTTAAAGCAATTTAAAGCAGTTTCGGACCGTAGGCCACACAATTGTCGATGTCGCCACGTGACTACGTTGGGAGAATGATCATGTTGACGAGAGGTAATGTCTGACTCAGCTCTCGACTAAGATTATCCTGCTTCACTGTCAGATTCATGTCAGAGTTTGTAGGATTAGCAATCCTCAAGGTCGGGGTTTAGTAGAAATGTATGTAAATAACGAGGGGCACGTACGCGTCGCGACCGAGTGTGTTCAGTCGCATTTCGAGAAAACGACTAAAATTAGGGCAAAAAACTCAATACGTTTACTTCTGTTCCATAAAGCAAAGAAGCCAGGGCCACGTCTTTCGGAAGGAAGCAACGCGACAAAGAACGGATATTAGATGTTCGATGTACTGTACTGTACTGTATGTGTGCAGAGAATATGGCTGGGGTCTCGCTTTAATATCTCAGCCATTTGTGGTGTAGTAGCCACTCTTACCTAAAACGGCTATCACGGGACCGGCCAAGATACTGATAATTCTCACGCGACATGATTCGGTCCAACGTTGTGGCCATTTGAGGCTTCAACGATTGTACGCAGATCACATTAAGAATTGCCTCAGTAGCCCGTTTAATCCTACTACAACAAACTGGGCGTTCACCATAAAAACAACGTCATTTAAGCGTGAATAGTCTCGCGCCGCAGCGTTGACGACGAAGTCGCTCTAATTTTAGACATCCGTACAGGCGCGACATCGCACACGTAGCACTTTGTGTTCTGTCTTCAATATCGATCCCTTGGTAGCCTGAAAATAGTCGATACAATCAAAAGCCTCGCATGAACGCACGTCGCTCATTGACGGCATGGACATGATCTGGGGGGCTTGGATGTAGGCAACACTGTCATGGCGTTACCAGGCGTCCGTACGTGTATATAAACTCACAGGTTCAGGTCATCACGAAGCCTAGTCAATGAACTCTCTTTTTATCCATGGCCTCATTAGACTACTACTATCTAAGCTATTGCGCGTTAGGCTAATGAGATGTTGGATTCTGTCCTGCGGCGGTGCGCTCTGATTTCTGTTTGTAGTAGTGTCGCAGCTCAACAGCGCGGCGGTTCTCGGCAAATTTACTATCAGTGCGGATATTCACAGACCTTTTCGCGGTCGCCCTTTTCCAACAGGCTTTCATTTTCGCATTCTGCTCAGGGTCGCCCTTTATGCGGTCATATCTTTTCCTGTGGTACTCTTTTTGCTCCTCTTCACTCTTGGAGGCGAGCAAGCCCTTGTGGGCCTCCCTCCTTATTCTCCGCTTGTACATCACCTTCGGCTCTCCGGGGAAATTTATCGTGCCGAGCCAGATTTGGAGGTTGAACGCGATCGCTAATAAATCATTGACATCGTCGTCGGAATAATTGATGCGGTACCGCAAAACGGTAGTGGCGCCATGCTCGTGAACCGGCGGCCATCTTTTCGCATCCGCGTCCCAGCGTGCCTCTAAATTCTTGCGAGTCAAATATTTTTCCTCACCCTCGATCGGTCCCCCCAGACGCGTACGCTCGAATGCAGCCACCTTAACAGCCGCGACCACGTCTTCACGAATCAAGTTCCGGACGTGCCACTCTTCGCGGTCTGTCACGACGGGCTCACTACCACAAGCGACTTTTTCCAAATGCTCTTGCCACCGAATATGCCTATCGAAAGCAGCCTCAAAGAACGGCAGCTTCATCAGGTCGCGGCGCCCATACGGCTGGGGGTTTTCGGCAAGGGCCACCAATAATTGCTGGGTGACGCCCAAAATAAGGATGTTGGTGACCTCACTAGGCTCCTCTTCCTCCTCTTCCTCCTCTTCCTCCTCTTCCTCCTCTTCCTCCTCTTCCTCCTCTTCATCCTCTTCATCATCCTCCTCCTCCACTGGGCTCGGGGCGCGAATCAGTTTTGGGACGTGATTCAACTCCGGACCCAGCTTTCTGGAAACAGCGGCGAGGTCCGAAATGGCGGAGATGGGGTCAGGACCGGAACCAGGACCAGGATCAGCATCGGAAATAGAGGAAGTGAGACCAGAGATGGAATTGGAGACAGGGGACACGGCGGAAGCACCAGGCTCAGGACTAGGACCCGTACGAGGACCAGAGACATAATTGGAGGCAGGGATGGAAGCGGTGGAGGAAGGACCAGGACCAGAGAAGGACGTGGCAGAGGGAGCAATTCTACCGAACGAACCGTCTGCATTGAACGTCGCATTATTCGTGACCCTGCCAGTTGGGTACCTGGTGCGTTTGCGTGCAGCTGGGACTGCCGCAGGTCTTTTTTCGCCGGCAGCACGATTAGCCGTGTCTGCAGTCTCATCAGCAACGGCTGTCGTGGCGTCACAATCAGGGGAGCCTGAGAGGACGGGGCCGTGTAGCTGCTTCACACTCAAGATCTCGAGATCGGAATCGTCAGAAGGAACGATAGTAAGATCGGGATCAGGAACGAACGACGCCGAAGTGCGAGGATTGGCAGAGCCAGTCTGAATTCCAGGACCAGATGCGACAGAAATGTCGGGGTTATCAGGACCTACAGAGCCTGTCTCGGGAGCGCCGGTGAAGGAGCGATGATCGGAGCCAGCAGGATCAGGGTCAGGAGCAAACCCAGAGTCAGGAACGTGGCCAGAGTCTGGAACGAATTCAAAGCCAGTGTTGGGGGGACAGGGAATGGGGTCAGGAACGAAGCCAGAGCGAGGAGAGCCAGAGTTGGGGGAACCAGTAACGGAGTCAGGAACGAATCTAAGACCAGAGCCGGGAGAACGGGGATAAGAACCAGAAACAAATCCAGAGTTGCGAGGAGAGCCAGAGTTGGCGAAACTAGATGTATCACCAGAGACGGCAGAGGTAGCACCGGAGCCAGCATCGGCAGTACCACCGGCACCACCGTCAACACTAGCACCATCACCACTAGCGACAGCACCACCGACAGCAGCAGCACCATCACCACCACCACCAGCATCACCACCACCAGCATCACCACCAGCGGTACCACCAGCAGTAGCACCACCAGCGACAGCATCACCAGCGGTAGCACCATCACCAGCGACAGCATCACCACCAGTGGTAGCACCAGCGGTACCACCAACGGTGACCACCTTTTTCATGTCGATCGAAAGGAGCATGTTCATGAGAGTAAGAACCTCACCGCCGAGGACGAAAGCCTTGTTCATCTCACTCAGTTCAATTGCCTTTCCGCAACGGTCACGTATCGCCTGAAGCAGTTTGACCTGATCGTCGCATAGTTCTGGGCGGATAGACTCGTTCACACATCCGTCAACAAAGATGGCAGAAAGATTGTTCTGCTTCTTCGTGATGTACATGTTCGTTTCGATGAATTTCTCAATCTCGAACAGCATATCCTGACCCTTTGCACATTCGGCCACTACGGCCCAGTTTTGGTTCTCCCAAGTGAGGTTGATGTCGTCGTACGACAAAGTCTCGGGATAAGAGAGCATTTTTGCGTGTGGTATTCAGTGGGAAAAGTGGCGTGTCTTATATGGCCTCAAATTTAGTGTCTACGGCGACCTCCCAAAAGAAAGTAGCAAATTGGGAGTTGCAACTTGAGGCGGGCGGCAATGCCCTAAAAACAAGTGGAGTGTATTTTTAGAAGTAAAAGAAGTAAATGGAGGATGGTCAGTAGTCGATGCAATCGGGCGGTCGGCACCATCAGTGCCGTGCCGTCGGGTGAGGCGGTCGCTTCGACAGGTATGATAACTACAATAAAAATACGATAATGGAATTGGACAACTACGATAAGTAGATAGGATGGGTTGTAGGTTGCACGACTCTTCAAGTTCATTCTCGCCCCACGATTGGGCCACGACTCGGTCACGACTCGGTCACGACTCGGTCACGACTCGTCACGACTTGGCCTATGGTCCTATTGGTCCACAATTCCACTATTTCGAAGCTAGCAACTCTAGTTACAACTTTTAAAAGGATGTCACTACGCAAGCTCGAAACCATTCGAACATGATATCAAGCCAAACCCCTGCCCTGAGATGCGGGGACGGATGGGAACCGCAATGGCCAGCGGCTGCCAGCGGCCGCCAGCAGGCTGACGACTACCACAGCAACAAAGTAAAAGAATGATAAAAGAACAGCATCGATCGCTGGTATCGGGGTGAATAGTGGAACGATCACCACTGACTAACTGTATGTCAGATAGGGCCACCCTGCACCTTGGGCAAGGGTGGAATTATTACCGCAATTTCCGATCGTGCGGCACCGTAAATTTCTTCACCAGAAATCGATCGCTCCAGGATCGTGCGATCACCGGATCGGACAATTCAAGGAATAGCTAGATTAGACTTTAGCTCTATGACCTAGGCGTATTGCTCAATCAACTCATTAAAGCTAGGCTAACTGGATCGGAAGCAAATGACATCTTTCATAAGTTGCGAGGTATCACTGAAATTAGGGACACCATCGACGGGACTCTAACGAACCTGCAGAATAGTGCAAGACGCGACCTACATCGATCGGCATCCCGGTCCGACACGGTCTATGTCTTCTTATAGATGTGAGAGGAGCTCGCCTGGTGGCTGGGGAAAATAAGCGTGTCCGCCATGACAGTATTGGCCTTCCGCGACAATCCGAACACAATAAACTCGGCAATATCCTCCGCGGTGAGAGGCTCAGTGCCAGCATACACGTCATCAGCCTTGGCCTTGTCGCCATGGTAGCGCACAACGGAGAACTCAGTTTCCACGGCACCAGGATCAAACTCCATAACACGAATGCCAGTGTTAATAGTCTCTTTACGAAGCGAGTCGGCAAACGTACGCAGCGACGACTTGGTGGCGCAGTAGATGCTGCCCCCAGGGTAGTGGTCGCGAGCAGCAATGGACCCAATGAGAACCACATCACCAGATCCACGCTTACGGAACTGCGGAATGAACGCATTCGTAAGGGCAACAAGGCCAAGCACGTTGGTAAAGAACATTGTCTCGACATGCTCAATGTCCAAAGTGCCCACGTCATCCCTACCAAGAGCAAGACCAGCGTTGTTGATGAGGACGTCGACGTTCGCCCATTCCTTTGGTAACGCACTCACGTAGGCGGGGATTTCCTTGTACTTGCTCACGTCCAGCTTTGACGCCAAGATACTAATGTCCTTGTACTTGGTTTCGAGCAGTTTCTTGAGCTCGTCGAGACGATCGGCGCGACGGGCGGCGAGAATCAGCCGGATATTGCCGTTGGCAGCAGAAGCAAGCTCGAGAGCAGTGGCATAACCGATACCAGAGCTCGCACCGGTGAGGAGGACCGTCTTGCCGGCGAGGCGTTCAGCAGCTTTGACCCCGAATGACATTGAAGTGGCAATGTGGAGATGCTTAGGTTATACACTTTTACCAACGACCACCAACGACCGACCAACGATCGACCAGCGAGCGACGGACCAACGACCAAACGACGACCAACGATCAGATGATCGATGATCAGATTGCAGTCTCGATTCTCGTTTATATTATCCTAATCCGCCCATGATGCTTGATCATGCATAAGTTAGTCATACTGATAAGAGTCCGTTGGGACGCCGCGGGAATGTCTCAAAACGGCTCGCGAAAATAAACGTCGAATTCAGTACGAAACCGACCGAAAAACAACCCAACTTGGGCCGAAACTCGCCTATAACACCACCCGTAAAAGCCGAGCTTTTCTGGTAGCATTTTTCCATCCCACCACCCGAATCAAATGTGCAAATTCGCTAGCCGAGAGATCAAAAGTCCTCCCAGGTGATAACGCGCTGAGTCACCGCGTCGATCAGTGGAAAATCGCAGCTGATAAGATACAGACTTAAATATAGGTGACGACGACCACCACCACCACCACCGAAAAATGGCTCCACTTCCACAAGGCGTAGGCTATGGCGTCATTGTTGGCGTTGGCCTGCTTTTCGCCTTCGCCATGGTAGGCACCACCTACGCGCTCAGACGCTACCAGAAGGAGAAGATCACCTCTGAAGAGTTTGGCACTGCTGGTCGTAGTGTTGGCAGTGGACTAATTGCATGTGCAGTTGTATCCTCGTGGACGTGGGCAGCGACGTTGCTTGTTTCGTCAACAAAGGCATACACTTATGGCATCAGTGGACCGTTATGGTACGGTGGTGGTGCTGTAGTGCAGATTTTCTTGTTTGCGGCGCTTGCCATTGAGGTGAAACGCAAAGCTCCCGGCTGCCACACCTATCTCGAGATTGTCAGGGAACGCTATGGTCCCGGTGCGCATGCTGTGTTCATGTTCTATGCGGTTGCAACCAACATTTTGGTTACGGCTATGCTGCTCGCAGGCGGATCTGCGACAGTCAAGTCGCTGACGGGGATGCATGAGATTGCGACGCTGTTCCTTGTTCCCCTTGGTGTTACCCTGTACACATTGGCCGGTGGTCTCAAGGCCACATTCATCTCGGACTATGTGCACACGGTGATTCTGTTGGTGATTATTTTGGTGTTTTGCTTCAACACGTATTCGACAAACACGTTCCTCGGATCCCCTGGACGCGTTTACGACCTGCTGGTTGAGGCGGGCAAAAAGTGGCCCGTAAGTGGTAACGAGCACGGTTCGTACTTGACCATGAAGTCGCGATCCGGCGGCATTTTCCTCGTTATCAATCTCGCGGGAAACTTTGGTACCGTGTTCCTCGATCAGGGTTACTGGAACAAGGCCATTGCGGCGTCTCCTGCTGCTGCGTTGCCTGGCTATGCACTCGGTGGAATTGCGTGGTTCGCCATTCCGTTCACGTGTGCCACGACCATGGGTCTTGTTGCCCGCGTACTTGAACACACTCCCTTGTGGCCAACCTACCCTGCCGTCATGTCCGACGATGACGTTAGTGCGGGTCTTGCGCTGCCGTATGCGGCTGTTGCGCTTATGGGCAAGGGCGGTGGAGCCGCAGCGTTGTTGATGGTGTTCATGGCTGTCACGTCGGCATCTTCGGGTGAGATGGTCGCATTCTCAAGTATCTGGACCTATGATGTTTACAAGCGGTACATCAACCCCAATGCGACTGGTAGACAGCTTATTTTCATGACCCACGGCGCTGTGGTTGTGTTCATTCTCGCGATGATTGGCTTCTCGATTGGTCTTTACTACGGCAACGTTTCTATGGGCTACCTTTACACCCTCATGGGAGTGATTATCTCAAGTGCAGTTATCCCCGCAACGTTGACCCTTTACTGGAGCGGCATGAACAGACTCTCGGCTATTGTCGCGCCTCCTCTTGGTATGGCCCTCGGTATCACTGCCATGGTTGCGACGACGGCGGGACTGTTCGACTCAAAGTTCACCGTCGAAACCACTGGCTCCGATTACCCGATGCTCGCCGGAAACGTCGTGTCGCTCTGTTCGCCCTTGGTGATTATTCCCATCACACAGCTAATTGGCGGCCATGCCCACTTTGACTTTGATCGCCTCAAGGATCTCCACCCCGACGAGGAAGACTCGTCGTCTGAGGATGTGATTATCGATGAATCCAAGGGCAACAAGGTCTCGCCATCATTATCCCCTCATGAGGTCGAGCTCGAGCACGAGATTGCCACCGCCAATGATGCGCGATGGCTTCGAGAAGAGGCACTGCTCAACCGATATGCGCGTCTGGCCCAGATCGCCGTGGTGTTCATTACGCTTGTGTTCCTTATCATCTGGCCCATGCCCATGTATGGCTCCGGCTACATTTTCTCCAAGCCATTCTACACGGGATGGATCGTTGTTGGCATCATCTGGATTTGGTTATCGCTTATGATTGTTGGTGCACTCCCACTCTGGCAGGGTCGGCATTCGATCTTCAATTCGTTGCGTGGTATTTATTGGGATCTCACTGGTCAATCTTCGAAACTCTACGAATTCCAACATGAGCACCCCGAGGAACTTCATACGGTCTTGTCGCCCATATCTGCTGTGAGCAGACACCATCCAGAACCTCAGACCCTTGTCAAGTCAGACAAGTAGCTTCTTTATTTTATTTTGTTATTTCTATTTAAGGTCCGACTTTCCACTACTCTACCGTCCATACCCACGGACCCTTGTCAAATCTGGCCCTCATCCTCTATTGAGGTGGTCCGAACTTTCCAAATCTCTAACATAAGCAGCATTGTTGGGGTAGCGGTAACCTTTCTCGTTGCCATTAGCTGGTAATTTCGAGGAGCCCCGGGTTCGAGTCCCGGACGATGCATTCTTTTTTTGTCCGATCGTCGGATATTACGTTCTTTTGGAAATCGCGCATTCACTACCCAATCATTCTCTGGGCGCACCAACCAAACATCAATCGCATTGTTGGGGTAGCGGTAACCTTTCTCGTTGCCATATTCTGGTAATTTCGAGGAGCCCCGGGTTCGAGTCCCGGACGATGCAATTCTTTTGCTCCATTTTTTTTTGCACCAACTAAAATTTTTTGCAACAAGTGAGATTCAACGATCCTTTACTATAACTTTGTGTTTACTCGGTCAATTGTACTGCTCTTTCCTCCGCCATTTATATACCTAGCCTAAAACTTGCAAACTGGTGCGCGAGTAATATACGCAACATATCAGCGACAAACAGACACACTTGAACAACGAACCTGAACGAGAATAAACGAAGTCGAAAATCAGGTGCACCGTTAAGAACAGAGCAAATGCCTGATACACCATTGAGATCAGAACAAATGCTCGACAACAGTCGAACAGCGGCAGCCGTTTTTGTTACATGTGATATGTTGAAGAATTCCCAGATGCTTACAACAACAGGCATTGTTGGGGTAGCGGTAACCTTTCTCGTTGCCATAAACTGGTAATTTCGAGGAGCCCCGGGTTCGAGTCCCGGACGATGCATTCTTTTTGCTAAATCTGACCGTCAATTTAATTGACGGCTTCTTGAGGCATCTTTTTCGCTATGGCAATAAATTCAGTGTACGGTTTCCCGAATCTTCATCTTTGCTAAATACGGCTTCTTGAGACATGGATATCATTTTACCTACAGCACATGGCGCTCTCAGTCACACCACTGACGCTTGTCGCAACCGCTACAAACCTAAGAGGTAAATCTGTCGATTTGTGCTTGAACGCCGCCTTTGAAAAAGAGGCAGAACTCCATAGGACTAGAGCTCAATTGGCGCCAGCCAGCGCGTTTGAAAGTTTACACATACTTACACAGGTTAATCGTTGTCTCTAGTGGGCTGGCCAGCTATTGCTGAATGTCTTCTTTTGAAAAAGAAGCAAAACTTTTGTGGCCATTGGCTTCGCCAATTGGGGTTATCTGGAGTAGACGTGCCATAAACATTGTGTAGACTTTCAAACGCAGGGGTTATCAGGAGTAGACGTGCCATAACCACTAAAGTTTCATCAATTGGCGCAGCCAATTGCCACAAAAGTTTTGCTTCTTTTTCAAAAGAAGATCATATTTCATCTAGGACTGAACAAAAGCCTTGCTTCTTCTTCGAAACAGTGCCCACTTGGCTCACATTTTTTCACGACGTATAGACACCCTAGGTAAGCAAACTTGAGCACTAACAGGCATTGTTGGGGTAGCGGTAACCTTTCTCGTTGCCATAAGCTGGTAATTTCGAGGAGCCCCGGGTTCGAGTCCCGGACGATGCACTCTTTTTTGCCCGGACCGTCAGCAACTTATTCAGGATGCGTTTTTTTAAATGAAACAGATTGTTTGACGGCCCTTGTTTGACGCCCTTGCAAAGTCCAATCAGTCTAACCATTGTGTGGAGTCAAACGCATTAGAACTCGATCGTCCGAGGCACTGCATTTATCCCACTCTGCTTACACTAACAAGCATTGTTGGGGTAGCGGTAACCTTTCTCGTTGCCATTAATTGGTAATTTCGAGGAGCCCCGGGTTCGAGTCCCGGACGATGCATTTTTGCCAGCTGGCCGCATTTTTCCACTCAATATTTTTGGCATCCGATCTTGGCATCCTCTTTTGCATGCGAGATTGACCAATTTTTTTTTGGAATTGTTGTCACTTTATGACATTACATTCACCCTGACTGAAAACGCGCTAGACGCGTCGTTAATTAGTTGACTAAACGCTCCTCATAAACTTTCACATGTCCTCCGAGTTGTCCAAGGAGCTGGGCTACCACCGGGCGCCGGAGGACCTGGACAAGTTCCAGGCGGATGTTATTTCTCTGTCGACGCCTCAGCTGCTGTCGCGACTGAACGCGGAGCGCAAACGAGGCTGGAACCGTCCGCGAGGAGATCTGCGTCAGTGGACGCGACTGCTGTGGCGACTCCACAGCGTCCTCGACGACGCGACAACGGTGACGGGCTCGACGGACCGGCTCATGTTTGCCGACCGCAAGGAAGAAGAGAATCTCTGTGACATTATCGATTTCTACACGTTCCTCATCACGCACTGTACGTCGCGGTCGACGGTGCAGAGCGATGCGCGGCTCATTGCGTTTGCCCTCAACTGCTACAACATCAGGATCAAGCTGAGCGCGATGCGGTTCTTTGCCGAGTACGGGCAGTGGCTCAAGGGCGATGACGTGAAGGTGGCCATTGGGCGCCACATTGCGGCGTGGATCAGGGCGATTCCCACCAACGATTTGGTGGAGTTTGTCAACCGCAAGGACCAGCCGCCGCCGGCCAAGTTCAAGACAAACACCACTGTGTTTGACACGCCGATGGTCATGATGGGCCCGCAGGTGGAAGAGTACGCCAACAAGGACGACGTGCGGCTCGGCGCGTTGTACGCGAAAATGCACGGCCGCGACGCGTACCACGGCACCACCGTCACCGACACGTCGGACGTGAGCCAGATCCAGTACTTAATGGCGAAATACGCCGTGGAGCTGTCGTCGACGTCGCGCGAGCGCCGGATCCAGCTCGTGGAGCTGCAGACGCAGGCGCTGACGGCGGGACTCGAAGTGCTAGAAGGTACGGATCTGCTCGAGCTCATTTTCGACTTTGATGCGCCGTGGCAGTCGGTTGCGGCGGTGGTGAGAGTGGGCGACGAGCTCCCTGCGGCGCTCCGACTGACGATGCTGCGGGCAATTGAGCTGCTTTTCCGCATGCTGGCGCGCTCGGACCAGTCGCCGTCAAAGTATCTCGTTACCTTAGGTTTCCCGCAGCTGATCCCGGCAGCGTTAGACCGCTCTCGCGCCACGGGCGACTACGACGAGCCCACGCAGCTGTTCAAGTGCCTCGCGTACATGCCCGGCCGCCATATTGTAGCCAGCGGCCTGATTCCGACGCTGCTCGATCTTGTGACCGCGAACCCGGGCGACGACGCCATGCTGCGAATGAAGTCAACCATCCTCGAGGTGCTGCACAATGTCGCCATCGACGTGCCGTCCGTCGTCGACGTCGTGTTCACGCCCCACAACGCGACGGCGCGGCTGTGTGCGACGACGGACGCGCAGCTCGACATTGCCCAGGACAGCCACGAAACAAGACCCGACTGGAGCGGCGCAGACTACGCCATTGGCTACGCGCGGGCGATGTTCATCAAGTCGCTGCTGGTGCTGTGCAAGAACATGCTGTCGTACCGCTACACGAGCGAGTTTTTGGCCGAGCTGCTCAACTCGGCGCTCCTAAACCAGCTCACGCGCATTGTCGTCGACATGCCGCGCGTCCTCGGCTCGCGGATCACCTGCTTCGCGTGCCAGATCTTTGCGCGGCTCGACGACGTCGAGCAGGTGCTGCTGCCGAAACTCGAGCAGACGCAGCTGCTTCCGCGGCTTTTGGCAGCGGTGCCGAAACTGGTCCAGAGCCCCGTGGCCTACACGGAGGCGGCGACGATGCTGATCACGGCGCTGCGGTACAAGATCGACGAAAAGACGAAAAAGAAGTACCTGCAGACGCTGCTCAAGACCATCGAGCAGAGCGACTTCGAGGACGACGCCGTGTGGGCGTACCCATTGCCGCCCACCTACTTTGACTTTGTCGACGACTACTCGTGGGTCGTGGGCCACGTTGAGCGCATCACCGCCAAGTTCCTCGAGTGGGACAACAAGTACGCGCAGACCTGGTACGTGCTTCCGTGGGAGCGCGGCAGCAACAAGAAGCTCGTGCGCGACATGACCGAGACGATCACGGCGACGCTGCGGTCTGTGTTGTGCTACGTGAACGATCTCGCGACCCACACGCCGGCCCTGGCGCTGCTCGCAAGCAATTCGTCGAACATGAAGACGCTGTACCAGTGCGTCATGGAGCTGCTGTCGACGCCGGCCGCCGCCGTGGCTGGCGACTCGCTGTCGCGGATCGAGACCGACCACCAGCACTGGCTGTCGGCGGACGAGCAGATCGACGTGCTCGCGGGTCTTGCCGAGCGCGCAATCAAGACGGACATGCGCGCCAATTTGGTTTCGTACGACCCGCGGATCATGCTCGTGCTCAACCACATAGACACGCACCTCCTCGACAACCTGTGCGTCGCACCCAAGAGCTTTGCCGCCAAGGTCACAAAGCCGCTCGCCGCGCTGGTGTGGGCGCTGATCGACGCGCGGCAGTTCGACCACGTCACGGACATTGTCGCGTTCTGGAAGACCATCACCACGCCGGACACGGGGATGCTGGCGCAGCTCGAGTCGTTCTGGCAGCGCGAGGCGACGGCGTTCTACAATGCCGTGTACGACCTCGTGGCGGACCGGCTGCAGAAGTTCACGCAAAAGTTCGCCGTTCGGCACTACTTCGAGGACACGGAGCGCACGCTGCAGAACCTCATGTTCGAGTACCTCGAGACCGTCGTGGATGCGTGCCAGGAGGCGTACCTCGAGGACGTGTGCGCGTACATGTTCAAACACAAAAAGGCGCCGCTCATGCACACGTGCATCGGCATGGTGATGTGCACGGAGCGCATGCCGCCGTCGCCCGAGGAAGGGTTCGTGACCCCCGAGGAAATCTTTAGGCCCGTCGTCGCCTACCTCCAAAACAGCATCAACGGTCCAAACGTGAACCAGGTGTGCTCGGGCTTTTGCGCCGTGTTGCAAACATCCAACATTCCCGCAAACACCTTGGAAGATCTGTGGCTGCTGCCGGCGGGCAACCGCCAGGTGGCCAAATTCTGCGTCGCGAAGCTGTTTGATTCCGGCCTGAGCAGCCGCGCCAAAATGAACATCATCAACTGCATCTGGATGGAGTCGTACGCCGACCCCGAAAACGAGTTGGTGCCGGTCATCGACGACTGGCCCGCGTTCAAGCGCAAGCTGTTCAGCAAGTACAAAAACGACCTGAAAACCCGCGAGTCCGTGATCATGGTCGACCGGCTGTTCGCGATGAAGGGCGGCGCCGCCTGGTGCGACGAGGGCGAGATGACGGCCTACGCGACAAAGCTCGCCATTGGCATCGCCGGCTACCGGCTGCCGTCGTCCCACTACATGATCGATATCACGGCGCTGCGGCTGCTGCAGGCGCACTTTGACGCCCTCCGGGACGTGGTCATCGAGCTCGTGAAGCGGTTCGACGCCACGGACGTGTACCGCGAGCGCCACACGCTGGTTCCGGCGGCGGTGCAGAGCATCGTGCCGAAACTCGCGGCGATTGCGAACCACGACGCCCACGGCGAGCTCCGGCTGCCGCACCGCATCGAGCGCGAGCAGCAGCGCACGCTGTGGGTCCACATGGCCGAGCTCACGGCGGCCCTGGCGACGGTGTCGGTGGATATGAAGCAGAACATTGTTTCGTCGAAGCTGCTGTCGCTCCTTCGGCAAACCCACGAGATGTACGACGTGATTGGGCCCTTGGACCTGCTCGGCACCGCCGTCCAGGAAATCACCAAGGCGGTTGTGCTCGACGATGCCACCATCGCCCAGAACGTCACGGCGGCCTTCACAAAAGAACACAACCTCGTCGCGGCGCTGCAGCTCATGAAGCCGGCGGTGAACGTGCGGCCAGACATTATCACGCGTGTCGCGCTGTTGGGCAAGCTCGAGATTGGCGGCGAGCGTGCGCGCCTGACGCAGACGCCGGACCTCGACAGGTTCAAGACGCTACCAGCAACAGTGCTCCAGGCGCTCGTGATCGATCTCACTGCTGAGGTTATGCACAGCGTCGACGCGAAACCGTTCCGGCCCCACGACGGCGCGCAGCTGGGTCTCGGACTGCTCATGAACTGCACAAAGATCAGTTTGCCCGTGCGCGAGGCCGTCGCGGCGAGCGGCCGCCGGATCCGCGCCCTCGTGCGGTTCTATTTGGAGACGGCAGTCAAGCGGCTGTTCGACGGCGCCTCCACCGCCCACGGCGACGACGAGCCGTCGCTGCTCGACGACCTCATGCAGGCGGGCGACGAACACGACCTGATGCAACTCGTCAAGGACGGGCTCGAGTCCTTCCACTACCAGGAACAGCCGTTCCACCTTACTGCGGCGGGAACGCTCATCAACCTCGCGACGCCCATCAGCACGCAGTACGTTGTCGACGGCCCGCAACGCTGGGCGTCGTTCCATAAAACCGCCAAGCTCGTGCTCGACGCCATCAAGCAGGAACTCACGCAGATCCTCGCGCGTCCCGCCAATGTGTGGGGCGATGTGCCCGTCTACATGCTCCATGCCGCCGTCGACCTTTTGCGGGCCATTCTCGAGCAAGGAACAACCACGCAGGAGGAAACGACTAACGGTCAATGCGAGATGCAAAAACTCGTCGACGAAAGCGGGCTGTGGGAGTTTGTTCTTGACAAGGCCGCCAACGCCAACGCCCTGAGCCCCGAAGTCACGCAGATGTGGGGCTGCGTCGTGAGCCTGATTGCGCAGCACCGCGAACGGTTCTGGGGCCCCGCACCGGTGAACGAGACCGACGTCCAGCTCATCCAGGGCCAGCACTACTTTGAGATCCACGACGACCTGAGCCGCGACGACGTTCGCGACGAGTCGTCGCTGTTCCGGCACTCTGCGCTCGCGAACCTCGAGAGCGACAACGACGAGTCCTCCGAGCAGGAGTCCGCCATGGAGCTCGAGGAGATCGCCGACCACGCGTCCGACGACGAACCGGCGAGCGAGTGGGAGACGGAGAGCGACGGCGACGAGAGCGTCGACGTCATGTCGATCGACATCGCCGACTCCGACGATGACGACATGTGGGAAACCACGTCTGGCTCCGAAATGGACTTTAGCGACACCGCCGCGTCGCCCCAACTAGGCCCTGTCGAGGAGTCTCCGGTGCCGTCGCGACCGACCCACGAGGAGCCGACACGACGAATCACTTTGACGGAGCTGCTCGACGCCTACGAAGACGACGACAGCGACGACCAGCCTGTCATTCGCAACATCCCCGAAAGCAGCGCCGATATGCTGCGCCCCGAATGGCGCTCGGAAGGTACCGAGAACGTGCGGGCGCTGCTTGATCTTGCCGAAGTCGATCTCGAGGCCAATGCGCCCAAAAAGAGCGCCACGAGGGTCTCCATCCAGTCCCCGGGACCGTGTGGTTTGTGGGAGGACGTCCGGTTCAAGACCAACCGCCCGTTCAGTGGTGTTGGCGGCTTTTCGGACTTGTTCGATCACAAGTGGTACGATGTTCGCAGCCGCGTGGTGATGATGCGCGACATTTTGGTTGAACGGCTTGGCGACGACACCAACACCGACAACTGGACCACGCCGAAAGAAGAACCGGCCACTCTCGCGCCGGTCAAGCCCGACACTGTTCGCGTGATGCTCGATACGCTTCTTGCCGGCGTTCCGCGGAACATGGTTCCGGAACTCGGCACGCGGCAGCTCGCGGATCTCGTCATGGTGTCGCAGTTCTTGCCCAACAACGAGGGAGTGAGCCATGTGTTCGACGTGAGCATCCCCAAGGCGAAGGAGGCGCGCAACGAAAAGAAGGACCCGGCCAGAGCCGCTCTCACGACGGTTCGCTGGCTCGAGTGTATCCGCCAAATGGTCGAGGACAGGCCGTTGTCGGTGAAGCTGCTGCTCCAGAAGCAGCGGCTGCCGCAAATCACCGGCGTGCTCAACTGGCTGCTCAAGATCGACATGTCTGAGGCCGTCACCGAGGTGGTAAAGACGGCGGTCGCCATGCTGTTCTTCCTCCGCCAGCCGGCCATTGGCGCGTCTGAAGCGGACCAGAACGCGTTCGTCGACATTTTGATCCGGTCCATGGACTCGAGCCACTGCACGTCTCGCGTGTTCCGGCGCGTGATCAAGAGTCTCGCCAAGCACGAGCCCGGCGTCGAGATTGTTTCCTACGCGAAAAAGCTCGTGACGGCAGTCTCCGCCGATATCGACAACCACGACGCGAAACTCGCCCACGACCAGGCGGCGCTGCTCCGTCTCATGACTGCTCTTGAGATGTTGTACGGCCACACGAACCGGCTGTGCGCGCTGTACGCCAGCATGAACCTGTTCCCGCTGTGGGAGCGTCTCAACACGTACCTGAGCTCGAAAAAGAGCCAGGACGTTGCCCTGCTGCCGCTCGTCGAGATGCTCGCGCTGGTCGTGTTCTCCACTGACAAGGCCGAGAAGGACAACGAGTTTGCGCAGCGCACAAAGGAGTTCATGCTCGGGTTCGGCAAGAACCACCGCGACATGATCAACGAGGTCATTCGCCATAATCTGCGGCTGCTCCGAGGTAACTTGGGCATTCTCGCTCGCGACCACCACATTCTCGACTTTGACATCAAGCAGGCGCACTTCCACAAGCTGCTGGCGCAACGGACGCGCAACAACGGCGATTCCGAGCTGTTTTTGGCCGTCCATCGCGACTCGGTGTTCCACGACTCGTACGAGCCCATGATCGACATGTTCTACGGCAACGACGACGAAATAGCCGAACTCACGAGCTCGAACTTTGTGGTGGAGTTTGTTGGCGAAGAGGCCATTGACGAGGGCGGAGTCGCTCGCGAGTGGCTCGATCTCGTGTGCAAAGAGCTCATGTCGCCGTCGGCGGGCCTGTTTGTGCCCACTGTTCCTGGCGCCGCGGTCTACCAGATTGCGCCTTTGCTCAAATCCGAAGACGAACTCAACCAAATCAACCACTTTGTCTTCGCCGGCATGATCCTCGGCAGAGCCATGCTCGACAAGCGGCCGGTCGGCATCTACTTCAGCAGAGTGGTCTACAAGGCCCTGCTGGGTCGCAAAGTCACTCTTGACGATATGGAGGCGGTTGACGAGAACTACTACAAGAGCCTGAGGTGGATGCTCGAGAATGACATCACCGATGTTATCACCGAAACATTCACCTCGACGTCGGTAGGCAGCGATGGCGCGTCCAGTACTGTCGAGCTCGTTCCGAACGGAGAGAACATTCCAGTCACTGAGGCCAACAAACACGACTACGTCCGGCTGGTGGTTGAGTGGAAGCTGGTCAAGAGCGTCGAGAAACAAACGTCAGCTCTGGTCAACGGGTTCCACGAGTTCATTCCTGCGCAGTTGATTGAGTTCTTTGACGAAAACGATCTCGAGCTGCTCATCTGTGGCCTTCCCACCATCAACGTTGCCGACTGGCGCTCAAACACCCAGTACAAGAACTACACTGCGAGCTCGCCTCAAATCAAGTGGTTCTGGGAGGTTGTGGAGAACTCGTTTGGCCAGGAAGAACGCGCCAAGCTGCTCCAGTTTGCCACGGGAACCTCTCGCGTGCCTGCTCTCGGATTCGCCCACTTGGAGAGCGCCGGTGGACCTGGCCGGTTCAGCATCGAACGCGAATTCGGCGATACGAACCGTCTGCCCTCATCGCACACCTGCTCCAACCAGCTCGTGCTCCCTGCCTACGAATCGAAGGAGAAACTTCACAAGCTGCTGTTCAAGGCAGTCAATGAAGGCGCCACTGGATTCGGATTTATTTAGACCTTCTTACAAGTACTTATTATACTTGGTTTCTTCTTTTCAAAACTTTTTGTTCTGCAGCCAATTGTTCGCCAACTGCCCCTTTTGCTTGAACTGTATCTACTTCGTTGTAGGTTCTTCTTTTGAAAACTTTTTGTTCCAATTGGCTGCGCCAATTGAGTCGCCAATTGCCTCTTTTGCTTGAATAGTAACTACTTCATCTTGGGTTCTTCTTTTGAAAAAGAAGCAAAACTTTATGTTCCAATTGGCTGCGCCAATTGAGTTCGCCCTGTGACAATAGGCATCGCAATACCAATTGACGCTACACGTTTGTTTCTTTGTCCAAAGAAGAACAAAATCTCAAAATTATATCTCTTCGAGCGGCGAAGGCAATCTCAAGTGGTACGACTATTCATAGCCCACGCAGGCTCAAACTGAACTCCTGAATGAATGTGGTTCGCGCCATGAGCCCACCCGAGCAGAATTTCTTGCGAGAAGCGCCCAAATTTCTCGTAAAAACGCCAACTCGATATTCCATCCTGACCCTCCATCTTTCGATGTGGATGGACGCGAAATTTGACCTTTCAACGCTTTTAGCGGGGATGGCCGAGTGGTTAAGGCGCCAGGTTTAGGTTGTGATGACGTAAATCTACAGAAACCAGGTCTGGGTAGACCCCGGATCGAGTTCCCTGGTTCATTATGAGCGTGGGTTCGAGTCCCACTCCTCGCAGCGCTTTCTTTTTGATTTTACACTTTTGGCAAATTGCACAAATTTTGGCGTTCGACTATCCACAACTTAAATGCAATTGGCGGCTGCCAAGCGCCAGAAGGCTTGTTTTTGAGATGTGCCTCTGGACAGATCCATATCCTCTTAAGAGCGCTGCACTTATGAACATTTTTAAAGTAAAAAAAAGAGGGTCCGAAACTAGCTAAATATTTCACCACTGTGTTGGCAGTAGCCAATTGCCAAAGGTTTTGCTTCTTTTTCAAAAGAAGTTCATTATCAAAAGATGAACCAACGCCAACGGTTTTGCTTCTCTTCAATAGAAAACGAAGAGCAGGAGAACAAAAAAGAAAGCAAGAAAGCCTGATAAAAAGTTGATTAATCCAACGCTACGGACGATAATATAGTGACAACAAAGGCCCTTTTTAGACCTTGAAGCCACGGCTCTTCCGGCGACCGCGAGCACGCTCGAACTTGCGGCCAGTCGACAGCATGCGAGGAGCCTTGTGCTTGTGGGGGCCAAAGCCGAAGTGACGCACGGCATCACGGGCGTTTCTAGGGCCACGGATGAACAGGGTGTTCTGGCCAGTAGGGGCACGACGGGCGAGCTGGTCGAGGGTGAGAACCTCGCCGCCAGCCTTGGTGATGCGGGCACGGGCGCCCTCGGTGAAGCGGAGAGCAGCGACGGTCACGCCGGCAGGGGCCTCGAGGAGACGGTTGTCGTCGGTGACGGTGCCAACAACCACAACGATCTTCTTGGCGGCACCGGGCTGGGCGACAGCGCGGGCAACACGGCTCAGGGAGACGGGAGGACGGTTGGTCTTGGACATGAACAGAGACTTGAGCACGATCTTGTTGAAGCTCGAGTCAGTGCGACGGGCCAGGAAGCGGTAGAGCTTGACGAGCAAGCGGAGATAGGGGTTCTCCGACTTGGGCTCCTCGCGGTGGCTGCTGCGCGAATGCGGCTTGGTGAAGTGGTCCTTACCCATCTTTTCGGTTTAGTTTTCCTGGTTGTACAGCACTTGGTGAAACCAACAAGAAAAACAGAACTGGAGAGAGACCTGAAGGAAGGAAAAGGTTGAGAGTGAAAAGTTTCTATTACGCTATGCGCCAGGGCAGGCCACGCAGGGAGGCATTCCCAACGCGATTCCACACCACTGGCGCTTAGGTGAGAATGTGCGGTTGGACGCCTAAACTGTTTACACCAGTCACGTGTACCACCAACGTCTGAGTATGTTTTTGTGGGATTCGGCGAGAAGTGTGACGGTGATTAGGTCACGCCCCCGTCAGACGTTAGGGCTCGATATTAGACCATGGGACCATGTGACCATGAGACCATGTGACCATATGACCGGCCATGAGCTGCACATAGATCCCCTCTTATCGGCCTCAATCAGTCTCAATCAGTCTCAATCGGTCTACCGTTCGTGATAATCTCTATCGACATAATACAACCACCAACTCCTATAACTAAATTAAATACCGAGCCACTTAGCGCTGCGTCTGCATGTACTCGTACCATTTGCGCATGTTCTCTATCGCATGGCTATTTTCAAGACGAAGATCATGCATCTCAGCCCTCATAACGGCAATCTCATCGCGATAACGTGCATCGCTGTCGGCTGATGCGGCCTCACAGGCCCCGAGTTGCTCGAAAAGCTTATCAATGCCCTGCTCGGGGCTGATGCAGGGTTCGGGTAAATTGGTCGAAATACGTGCAGTCAGGGCAGAAATGCGATTGTGGAGCAGATCGAGGTCTTGTTGCGCGCCTTGATCGATGTTGTCTATTGCCCCGGCAATAAGACCCTCGTCGAAGATAATCTCAGGAGGAACATCAACTGGGTTGGCTCTGGACTGAAACGGCAACCGTCGACGCATTTCTGTCTCGAGAACCTCGAGACGCTGATCAGATCGACGCATTGTGGTCATAAACACCTGCTGTGTACGCGCATTGCTCGTTTCCGCGCGCTTAAGTTGCTGCTTGGTTTTGTTGTGACTACGCACCTCTTCATCGAACTTGAGCTTAAGTGCGTGATTCGCATTGGTTAGCCTCTTATTCGCGGCTCCAGCGTCCTTTAGTTTGGCTTCAGCACGCTCAATGCGATGCTCATTCATTGTGTTGTCACGACGAACTTCGCTAAGACTGCGACTCATACGCTCCACGCGACCTTTTGCCGTGTCGAGCTCTTGAAGAATCTGCTCAATTGCTGCTTCTGGACTAGTATATCCGCCACAGGCCTGTGCAAGGCGCGTTCGCAATGTGCCGGATATGTCCATCTGGGGAGTTGTGTTGGTAACTTAGGTGATGTAACACCAAAACAATTATTGTCGATACCAATTTGCCCCAACTTATTATGATCTTGCACCAAATGCTCTTGCCCAATTGCTCGTTGGTCTTGGTGATTTTTGGGGGTGTTTTAATTGCGGTTCTGGTTTAGGACACGAGTTGTGTTGCGTTCAGGAAAAATTACGGCGCGCTTTCCGGAAAGCACTTGACAAATAAACACTGCAACCACTAAAAACTGTTCAAGTGGCCCATAGATCGGTATATGGCAATATTACTGCCTACATTCCCCACATCCAGTTTGTTTACTTTCTGCAGGAATGAACCCTAACCTTATCGGTGATCGTAGCGAATGCATGTCCCTGAACAATAATCGTGCGTCATTTTTCGGCAGTCGAAGATACTTGGCAAAATTGAAAAAGAGTGGCTTTTGTGGAGAAAACGCGTGATTTTATGTCGTGAGTGTCACTAAAGTCTACCACAACAAACTCGTTGCGATTGCTTTCAGTACTTCTTTTGTAACCAGCACTCTCCAGTTGCCCACGCATCTCCAGTCACCAGCATTTCTCTATTTTGTGCTTCTTCTATTAGCGATCTCTCAGCGTTGCTTGGAGGGTTACCTGGAGAGTGGCAAAAATAGAAACACATCACATTCTCTCATAACATTCTCACTTGACGCCCACGAACGCGAACTCGAAAACCAATGCAGTATTTCAACCGCAAAAATAATGATTTGTACATATTTTATCCGAATACGGCCAAAGCGAACCGCCCAGCCAGACACAGAAACTCGAGGAGCTTATGCGTTTTGCCCCAGCAGCATAAGCCGCGCGGATGGCTTACCTTACCGGTTGTTAAGTGGCCCAGCGTTCCACACCACACCGGAAACCGAAAGCACCTAAACGCTGGCGGTTCGGAGAGCTTGCGGTTAATCCAGCGGATTTTTGGTGAGCCTCAGAGCGAGGGAACCTCATTGTAGCTGGCTCCAACCTCATTTTTAGCTCTGCCGACGCCTCAACCGGACAGAATGGCGAGAACAAGCGACTCGAAGCGCTCGTCGACAAGTGTGCCTGGTTCGGGTCCCGGGCCGAACCGGACAGGATCTCTTCCGTCGTTCCGACGAATGTTGCGAACGGACCAGGCTCCTGGATCTAAAGAAACTGCACATGGCCACAGTGCGAGTACCAGTGCTGCCTATACGTCGAACCCCATGGTGCCCTCGTCGCCAAGACACGCCTCAAGTGTCCACAGTGGCCACAATGGACATTCCTCAGCCCCGTCTATTGCATCTTCGTCATCTCAACAGGGCCAGGGCGGACTTCGGCGCGTAGATACAGCCGCCAGTGCCGCCTCGTCGTCTATAACGCTTGTACCGGGTAGTGCCGGCTACCCACTGACGGAGGAGGACATTGACAACGCGTCAATTGCTGAGATTGACAAACTGTTCGCGGATCTCGCCCTGGATTGCAACTTTAGAGCTCTACCCGTACACGGACAGACGCATCTTAGGTCGCTTCCGCCAGAGAAGAAGCGGCTACTTGTGCGCCAACACTTGATGCAAGGCGGACGACTCATCCACAGCGATGGCAGCACTTCCGTGCAGCCAGAATCCCCCTCTAGACACGCGTCTGTATCCTCTATGGTGTCGCCCACGCATACCCAGACAACTCCTAGCCACCGTGGGTCAATGAGCGGGACGAGGAACCTGTTGCATCTTCCCCACATGGGATCTTCGACGTCACGACTTTCCCAAGCCACGAGATCGAGCTCAGCCAGTTCGGGACCGTCGATCATGCCAGTCCAGTCGTCAGCAGCATCCATCACCGGCTCAATGGTCCCACAAGAGGAGCGACCCGAGTGGTTCGTGCAGCAGATTATGAACGCAAACGTGACCAAAGAGTTCATCCAGACCCTTGGCGTCCAAATCCGAACAAAGCCCGTTGGCTGGGTCGACGAGTTTGTGCGCAATCAGGGCCAGCTGGCTCTGGCCAAGAAGCTCAGCGGACTCAATCATCTCTCACACCCCAGCGATGCCGAGCAAGATCGCGAATATGAGTTCATCAAGTGCTTCAAGAGCATGTACAACGTACGCAAGGCGGTTGACGAGGCCATGCGCACGCCGTTTGTGCTCCGGACCCTTCTAAGGTCCATGGTGAGCCGGCGACTGCAAACCGCGAAGCTTGCCACCGATATCTACACGTTCTTTGTATGCAATGACGATATCGAGAACCGTCTCGAGATCTTGCTCAATGCTTTCGACATCTTTGTTGAGGACGAGCTCAAATCCGGCGAGAAGGTTCCGAACCGGTTCCGTCCCTGGCTCGACCACGTCAAGGCTGCCCTTGGAGGTCGCGGAATTATGGGCTCCATGGTCGGGGCATCTCGAGAAGTGCGCTCGTCAGGTCTTTCGGCAGAGTCTCTGCTGGCAGAGTACTCGCTGTCGACTGTGGTTCTTGCTCGCGAGCTCGTGGACAATCCAAACTGTCCGCATCTCCAGAACCGCATCCACCTCAGAGCCCAGCTTCGGTCTGCCCACATTCGGGACGCATTTACGCGTATGAGACGGCTCCAGCAGGATCGCATCAACCAGGCAATTGAACTCTACGAGGAGCACGAGTCTCTCGACGCGGCAGAACTCGATCGGGCCGATGAAGAAAGCTTCCTGAACATTAATGAGCCTGTCGAACTCGCGAAACATCTCGACCAGAGGGTCGAGGGGAGCAGCGACGCCTTGAATGCACTTGTATCGATGCTCCAGCATTTGTTGTTGGTGAGACAGGACGACAAGGAAGTTATGTTCAAGCTCGTGAGTGAACTCGTCGGATACATGACCATGGCACGCATTGACCCTAATACGTCTGGGAGCTCGATTGTGAACTTCTCGATGCAGCAGCTCTACGACCGGTTCATGACCGACCATGCAGCACGAAATGCATACATTGGCCAGAATGCAGCCCTCAAGCGTGCGAACGAGGCAGAAATGGAGCGGGATAACATGCAAAGGCTCCTGAGTCTTGGTGCAGACGGAAACGTTGGTCGTCTCGAGAAGAAGAACCGCGAACTCAACGATGCAATCGCGCAACTTCGGTCTCACGTTGGCGTCCTCGAGGAGCAACTGGCCGATGCCGAACTCGCCAGCTCGCGAGAAAGTAATATGCGCGATGTGGAATTTGCCGAACTGTATGCGATGCTCCAGGAACAGCAGCAGGCGTCTAGAGCACCGATTATTGCCGACACTTACACTGGCCGTGTCGACAGAAAGCGGCTGTTGACTCGAATCGCAAGACAGACAAACGCCGAACCTCTTGACTTGGGAACTGACATGGTCGCCACAAAGGCTACCGCTGCTCCGGCTAATCGCAAGAACCGTGATCGTTTGAAGCAGATGCAGAGCGAACTCGAGATGCTCCAGCTTGCGGCTCGTGAACTCGAACACTACGATGGCGACGATGACGAGGAAGACCAGTCCCGCAAGGACGAGCTCATGAAACGACGCATGGCCCAAATGAAGCGTCTGCAGGAACTCCAACACGAGTCGAACGATATCGCCAAGTACATGTCTGAGATGGAACTTCGCGAAATTATCGAGAAGATCACTATTTCTGCCGCCAAGAACGGAAAGAGCAAGCGCGAGGTCTCGGAGACAATCATGAAGCTTGTGGAGCCAGAATCTGCTCTCATGACGCCTAACCCTGCCGCTGATGGCAATGGTGCGAATGGCGCCACTGCTTCCAACGGTAGCCAGACGCCTGAGCTTGGTTCTGGCTTTGATCAGCCACGAACCTCGAACGGAAAGAGAGTATCTGATTCCCGTCCCCGTAATTCGGGCGCGAGCTTCGACCCTACTGCTCATAAGCGTGGTTCTGTCAACGGTACGAACGGAACGACCGGATCAAACGGACCCGCCAGTCGGCCCGTTAGTGCGTATGCGCAGGATTCTGATTCTGTCCATTCTGGTTCTGCGCCGAATGGACCTGCTACTGGCCATGTTAGTGCGTATGCTCAAGAGTCTACTGATGCATATTCTGAAGACACCCAGCCAGGTGCTTCTAATGAAAACTCTGCTGCTACTGCTGATGGCCAGAACGAAGACGACGCCACCTACGTTGCTGGCGATGAGCCCATGGGACCCGTTTCTGGCTTTGGCATGCCTCTCACTGGTGCACCCCGTCGCAAAGTGTCTGTGTCTGTGGCAGGAGGCCGTAGACGGAACCATGTCGATTCTCCAGACATCAATGCGAGCCCTCAGCCGGATCTGTTCCTCGATTCACCAATTCTCGAACGCCCGCCCAGTCCTGCTGGTCCGAGACAGCCTCTTGGACGTCCAATGGGCATGAATGCAGCTCTGGCCGGAGAAATCCTTGCCAAGGGCCGTACTTCGAGCCCGGCAAAGTCTTCTACTCCTCAGCCAACGGCCAAGCCTCCATCTACGACGAAACCACCGCCTAGCAAAGTTGCCAAGGCAGATGGACCTCCACCACCTCCACTTCCAGACTCTGGCAAACTTCCGCCCAAAGGAAATGCACCTCCGCCCCCCCCTCTACCAGCCAAGACTGGTGGACCCCCACCTCCACCGCCTCCTCCTCTTCCTGCCAAGGTTGGAGGACCTCCACCACCACCTCCACCTCCTCCTGGAGCTCCGCCTCTTCCCAAGACTCCAGTTATGCCGTCTTTGGGAGCGTCTCCGATCCTACCTGACGATATCGGTACGCCAAGAACCAACAAGAAGCTCAAGCAGATCCATTGGGAGCGCATTGAAAATGTCGACCAGACCATCTGGGCGCGTTTGCAGCGACCTGGTGAGCCGGCGATGGCAGACCTGCTCCAGAGACAGGGCGTGTTTGACGAGATTGAGCGTATCTTCGCCCAGAAGGAAGTCAAGAAGTTCATGTCGACAGCGCAGGAGGAGCGGGAGAAGAAGATCTCGCTACTTCCGCGGGACATTTCGCAGCATTTCGAAATCAACTTCCACATGTTCAGCCACTTGCCTGTCGAGGAAGTCGTCGACAAGGTGCTGCAGTGTACACCAGACGTCATGGAACAAACGGGACTACTCGAGTTCTTTGCGTCCAAGGATGCCACTGAAGTTTCGAATGCCATGCTCCGGAGCTTTGAGCCCTACTCGACTACCGACTGGACTGGAGCCACGCGTCCAGACAAGGACCCCGAGAAGCTTGCGCGAACTGACCGGATCTTCTTGGAGTTGTGCTTCAACCTACACAGCTACTGGCCAGTGCGTACACGCGGTCTATTAGTGTCGCAAATGTTCGAGAAGGACTTCCACTCCTTGTCCAAACGTTTGACGAGCATCGACTATGCTGCTGATGCCGCAGGAAGCTCACACAACTTCCAGAAAGTGCTCGAGATGATTCTTGTTCTCGGCAACTACATGAACAACCGCGCCAAGCAGGCCCAAGGATTCAGGTTGGCGACTCTACAAAGACTCGCATTCACCAAGGACGAGCAGAACTCCATGTCCCTCATGCATTACGTCGAGAAGACGGTTCGATGTGGACTGACGCCCGAAATTGCGTCATTTGCTGACGACCTCCAGCCTGCCGTCGAGGTTTCTCGCGTTGCGATCGACAATCTGCGAACAGAGTGCCAGGAGTACATTGCATCCATTCGCAAACTTGCGTCGAGCATTAAGGCTGGTAAGCTCAGTAACCCTGACCAGCTCCACCCGCGTGACAAGTGTCTGGACGTTATCCATCCCGCCATGGCAGAGGCTGTTGAGAAGGCGCGACTTCTCGAGGACCATCTCAAGCTCACCGAAGCGAAACTCGACAAGACCATGTCGCTCTATGGCGAGGATCCCAGCGATGCTACTGCCGTGGCCACATTCTTCAACAAGTTTGCGTCCTTTGTTCAGGAGTACCAGACTGCGCATACTGAGAACGAGATCCGCGAACGCGACGCGCGTCTGTACGAGGCTCGCAAGAAGCAGCTCGAAGAAGCAGCCGCCAAACAGCGCAAGGCAGACGAGGAAAAGGCCGATGGCCGGACGAACGCCGATGCTCTTCTCGAGAAACTCAAGGCAGCCAGTGTCAGTACTGATGCGCGTGCGTCCAGACGCAGAGCAGCTCTCCGACAACGCAGTATCACGGAGCCTTTGAGCGAAACCAGTGCATTGGACGCGGAAACTGCGCCAAAGGAGTCAACGGAGCCAACTGACGATGTCTACGATCGCGCCCAGCAGATGCTCGAACAGATGCGTGCACCCTCGTCATAGAACACTATTTATTTCTATTTAACCTACTCTTTATTTTTTTTTATGCTGTTCCTCTCAATGGAGTACTCGAGGTGGGTGGGTGACTTCTTTTGAAAAAGAAGCAAAACTTTTGTGGCAATTGGCTACGCCAATTGTGCTCTTTTGTATTCTATACGGCTCCGTACTTTTTTGAACTGCACTATGCTGCATCATGGAATACTATGTTGTAGACACGAGTAAAGGTAATGTAGGATGTCTTTATTATGTAGTTATGGACTCGGCAGGAACAGAGCTACAACTCTGCAAGAAACGAGGAAAAACCTGCTGGAGCAGTTGCAACTGCCAAACGACATAAACAAAAAGATAGGAACAAGGATTAGTTACAAATGAAAGTTGCGCTAGATCACTCTTTTGGGGGGTTTATATCGGGTGTATCTCAGAGATGGCCGGCACAGCTTAGAGATCGGCATCATCCTCATCGGGAAGAGGCATGGCAGCAGCCTCCTCGGCGTCGCGCTGGATCTTGTTCATCATCTCAGCGTCGATCTGGACCTCAGGAGGAGCAAGGGCAACGGACTCGACGAACTCGAGGCCAGGGTTGCCGGCAAGCTTGCGGGCGAGCCACAGGAACGGCTTCTCGAAGTTGTAGTTGGACTTGGCCGAGATGTCGTAGTACTGCAGGTTCTTTTTGCGGTGGAAGGTGATGGACTTGGCCTTGACCTTGCGCTCCTTCACATCGACCTTGTTGCCGCACAGCACGACGGGAATGTTCTCGCACACGCGCACGAGATCACGGTGCCAATTGGGCACGTTCTTGTAGGTGATCCGCGAGGTGACGTCGAACATGATGATACCGCACTGGCCGTTGATGTAGTAGCCGTCACGGAGGCCACCGAACTTCTCCTGGCCAGCAGTGTCCCACACCTCGAACTTGATCTCACCAAAGTTCGTGGTGAAGCCGAGAGGGTACACCTCCACGCCCTGCGTGGCGTGGTAGCGCTTCTCGAACTCGCCAGTGAGATGGCGCTTCACGAACGTGGTCTTACCCGTGCCGCCGTCGCCAACGAGCACGAGCTTGAACGTGGGCACTTGCTGAGGCTGGGCCATTTTACAGACTATTAGCGGGGTTGCAAAAAAGTGCTGTGGTTGGTGTTGTGATGGGTGTGTTATGAAGGTGTGTGTGCGTATTTGTGTATTTGTGATGATGTTTTTTTTTTTTTTTCTTTTTCCCTCTTGCCCTGGGTTTTCGAAAACCTCCTGCGAAGCTCTTCGACGAGGAATGAGCGTACGTAAGGTTATGCGTTGGGACCTTTGCCAGGACCCCTGCCGCAATGTCGCGTCTCCACACTCTCGCAGCGTCACGTGGCTCCAAAGTGCTTTTATATTTAGCAGTTTCTCAATATCCACATGAATTTAAAGATTAATTTTGAAAAAGAACCAAACCTTCAGTGGCACACAATCGGGTTGTCGTAGGGCAGCCATTCGATAAACAGATCAACTCAATTTGCTTTGTATATAACACTAGCCTCTACTTTGTTGCAGTAACTAAACAGTTCTGGAAGCTTCTATAGCGAAAGAGGCAAGCATTTTATGGCAATTGGCTCCTCCAATTGGGTTGCGGGACAACCGATCATCACTTCAAGTCAAATGTGCATTAGCAGATTGCCAAGAATTGTTCCCTAGGAACAGCTGCCTACTGCACCACTACTTCCACTCAATTGCCACCACAATTATTAGGATAGATATGTTCGTGGGTATTCCGGTGTAGGGATATTGGCTGGGGGCGGAAGGGTACCCACATAGTCCGCGTTCTCTGCCTTGGCGTCCAAACCGAACACTGGGAACGCTGATCTTATCTCCTGAGATTGGTCCAAAGGATCCACAAAAGGCACCGATTTTGGTCTTGGGTTCAAACTACTCGCAGGGTCACGAGGAACCAGCCCTTCTTCTTTCGCTACTGCCTTCCAATACACCTCCACATTGCGCAGATGATTCTTGCCCTTTAGGTGCTTCCCTCTCCCGCTCAGAGAATCATGTGTGAGCCATTTCCCACAGTAGGAGCAGTGGAATTTGGCCATAACTGCCAGTGCAGCTTCACAACCTCAGACGTCTTGAAGAGTTTAGCCTATCGTCACCTGACCCCTCCCTTACAAACATCTCTCGTAGCTCAAGTCTGGGGCAGATCAGATAGGCCATGCAGTGAGAATGGATCTATCTTGGTTCAAATACACCGGTTCTAAGGCGGAATTGGTCGCACCAGAAGAAGAACCTCGAGGAACCAAAAGGGATAGTCACCATTTTGATGACGACGGGGATTGGCATGGCCCTCTTCCGCACCTCCTCCAGCCAGACCTCGATTTTGTCTTCATTGGATTCAATCCGGGCCTTGAATCAGCCCGACGCGGTCACTACTATGCACATCCATCTAACAGGTTCTGGAAATTTATCTACAGGTCAGGATTTGTGACGAGACCAGTCACATTTGACGATGACCGACGGTTTCCCCAAGAGTATAATTTCGGATTTACAGATCTTGTTGCACGCAGCACTAAGGGAATCACTCAATTGACTTCAGAAGAAATGGCTGAGGGCGTTGAACTTCTGGACAAACGTTTATCGAAGGTATCTCCACGCAACGTATGCTTGATAGGTAAGGGAATCTGGGAGGCGATTGCAAAGGCTCGCAATTGGTCCCGAAAGGACTTTAATTACGGCAAACAACCACAGACTTTTGGTGGGAATGCAGCTCTTTGGGTCTTCCCTTCAACTTCGGGGCTCAATTCGATGAGTGCTGAGCGACAACTCTCTTACTGGAAGGAGGCAAGTGCTTCTTTGCAGGAAGCGAAAAGTCAAGAGCCCCTCGAGAATGTTAAAGTCGAAAATGTCAAAGTCGAAGATGGTGAGGTCGAAGACGTAGAGGTCGAAAATGGACAATTACAACCACTCGTTGACGTCGAAAGTGAGGGCGAAGAATCTGCGAGCAAAGTCAAACCGGAAGAAATCGAACCGGATATCGAAGACAGTAAAAGAACAGCAACTGGTTCCAAATCAAAATGTACATAACTAATTACCGTTTTCCAGTTTGGCAATTTCGCTTTCAAAGTTCTTCACCTGATTCTCAGTGATAACCAGCGTAGGAACAGTGGCTATCATTAAATCATCCGCGCGTGCTTTTATTGACTGGCGCTCTTTATCGTCCTTGGCAGCTTGGTATCCTAACACCGTTAGAGCCTGCGTCTGAAGGTTCTTGCACTGTTCGTACATTGCGAGCTCATCCGGACAACTTTGGAATCGCTGCCAGAGTGTTCCTTTAAGTAGGCATTTGGAGTATGCCTGCTCGTATTCGACGCAGTTGTCCATTGCAATTTGTCTCACGGTTTTGGCCCTGTCCCTAATGCTATCCGTAGTCTTCATAGGGGCCTCCCTTGGAGGCGTTATAGTCTCTCTGATAGCATTGGGGTGTTCCATATATTCCTCTAGGTCCTTGCCAAGACCAAGGTCGGCACCCTCTTTGTCCTTCTTTCCCCAGGGCCACCACATGCTGAAGAGTCTATATTGATGGGGTTAGGACTGGCAGTGGATTTGTGTAATCAGCGATCTCCATGATGATTGAGAGGCCAAAGCTCCTGGCTCTAAAAGATGCGAATTGAGTACATTTAAGATCTAGTTAGAGGTAAAGGAGTGTCTCAGATCTACTAGATACATCGTTTAAGTGTCTGTACTGAGCGCCACATGCGAAGAAAAGCGTCTAAGCCTAGTTTAGGCCATCAACGTCAGAACCAAGCAGACTCACAATCAGTGAGTACAGGTAGAAGAAGAAGATTAGGAGGTGGAACGCAAGCTTCATGAAAGAGCTTGTCTTGTGCTTTCCGAGCGTGCGGAAAATTTCAGTCGCATCGAGAAGATACTGATTCTTGTAGACAGCAGACAAATTGGCATATGCAATCGGCACATTCAACAGGAATGATAGCCAATGACCTGTGAGCAGGAACAGAACGGCTGTGCTCAACTGAAGAAGAGCTTCTGGAAGGATGAATGCATTCAAGCGGTTGCACAGGTCGATGGGGTTAATGAAATCGGCCTCTTTGGAGAGTGGGTTAGTTTCATACTTAAAAGATCCTTTGTTTTGTACTTACCAAGATCACTGAAGTTGATCGTGAAGAAAACCTGAAGGAACAGGTTCGCCAGATTGATGAGGGTGGCTAACGTGTAGACACTGCGGAATGGGTTAGTATATGTCGCCAACACAGCATATAATTAATCACTTACATTGCCTGGCCGTTCATAGTAGTGATTTCGGCTCAGAGGACGTCCTGTTGCGATGTTTAGTCTCTCTGGGGTACACGGTGTGTGTACTGCTATAGCCGAGAGAGACTCTCTCTTAACGTAAGCGAATTCATGGGGAAGCCTGAAGGACTGCCATGGATGCAATCATGGAATGAGGCTTGCTTTTTAAACCAAAGTGAATCAATAAATTAAACTAGTCAATTAAATCCGACAGAAGGTCTTGTGTCGGCTCAATAGGTGGCGGATTGGGGTTTTGTCCAACACCAAGGGTATAGAACAGCTCCTGTTGCGTAAGAGCACGGACGCGTGAGTGAGCTCGTGGATCCTGAGCTCCTTCAATGAGGTCGCGCTTCCTCTTTTGAATTTCGACAATGCGGTCTTCAACGGTGTCCTTCACCAACGTACGATAGACAACAACAGGTTTCTTCTGGCCGATGCGGTAAACACGATCCTTGGCCTGCTCTTCAACGTACGGGTTCCAGTATGGGTCTACAATGATGACTCTAGACGCTTCTGTCAATGTGAGACCAACATTACCTGCCTTGATTGAAGTAAGGAGCACATTGCAATATGGATCAGACCGGAACTTCTTCAGTACCTCCTGGCGCGTAGCTGCGTTGAGTCTTCCGTGGTATTGCTCATAGTCGAGTCCAGCAGCAGTGAGAGGAATTGAGAGAACGTCGAGCATTGAGGTGAACGACGAGAAAACGATAACCTTGGTGTGGCGATCCTCTCTCCATACCTTGCGGAGAATGTCAAGAATCTCGTCAACCTTCGCCGAAGACACCCAGCCGTCTTCAAAGACCTTGTGACACACAGACAATCTAGCGACATCATCAATGTTGTACTTGAAGGCGACAGGGTCCCAGTCGTCGTTTTGCGCCGATGTGGTTTCAGACTTTGCCTCCGTCTTGGCTTCGACTTGCGACGCAGGAGTGAGGCTGTCAGCCTGATCTTCGTCAGAATCATCAGTAGCTCCACCGCTTTTCGGCTGCCATCCCAAGTCGTCCGGTTTAAGATCTAATTCGAGATCTGACGAGTTACCCGACCGGAGCTGAGGCGGTGAGGGAAGAAGCTCCGGCTCTGCCTTGGCAGGTTTCTTCTTGGGAGGTGAGAACATATCGAAGTCGTCTCCAGCCAGGTCGATAGCCAGACGATCTTCATGGCCAGAACTCTGAGAGGTTCCGGTTGCAATAAGGCGACCAAGTTGATCCTGTCTATCTCTCTTTTCACGCACACGGACTCGTTGTCGCTCTGCATCGCGACGGTTCTGCATATCCCCAAGTTCCTTCACTGGGACACCAGGATGATCGAATACAAGCTCGACAGCCTCATATGGGATGAGATGATGGAACTCAGCGGCGCAGTCTGGCTTTTGGCAGTACCGCGTTAAAGAGTCATCCTCGAGCTCCGTTCGGCACTCGGAACATGCAATGTGGCCACAGGTGTTGATGGCGAATGATGTACTCGGACCCAGGCAGTAGTTGAGACATTGATCGCAAGTTGTGGCCGTTTCGAGCTCCTCTCGGAACCGCCTTGGGCCGCGGTAGCCATAGTCATAGGTATAAATAATGCGTTCACGAATATCCGGAGAAAGCTTTTGTGCCCTTTTTAGTCCGGACATAAACTCCTCTCGCGACAAATCCGATTCCTGGGGCTGAGAGGTGAACTCAATTAACCTTGGATGGCACGATTGCTGTCGAAGACGCAACAGCATCACGAGTGCCTGACCCCAAACAGAGATGTCCTGCTGTTTTTTACGCAGCTTCATAGCCCGGTGTCGAATCTTAAGAGCCAACTCATCGTACTCGACTTTTTCTTGGCCCTCCATTGTGAGCTGAAGATCCGTATCAGTCTTGGACGGCAGTCCCTCGATGATCTTGCGACCATTAATCACGGTATTCTTCGTACGCCGAAGGGAGATTGCCGCAAGAAGAGCAACGAGAGTTGCATTTCGTTTGTCAAAGAGATCGATTTCGCCATCACTATCAGTCTTCGTGTCAATGTTGGCTTGGCGCGAAATCATCTGTACAAACGCTCGCCGATTATTCCACCATGGGGCAATACGCAGGAATCTAACCAGGGCATACAAGTCTTCAGGTCGATTCTGCATCGGGGTACCAGTGAGACAAAGGCGATAATCCGCATCGAGTTCCGCACAAGCCATAGACGCCTGCGTCTTGTCATTCCGGATAATGTGAGCCTCGTCGAGGACGACGCGATGCCAATGGATGCTGAACAATGGGGAAGAGCCTGTGCGGTCGCGCTTATGCTTGAACTCGTTGGTCACACCTGCATACGACGCAATGACCACATCGCACTTTTTCCGGATCTGACTTGCTGTGTAGAGCTCCTTCACGAGACCACGATGGTGCACATATACTCTGAGGCGGTGGCCTGGACGGACGCGTCGGTGCAGTTCTTCGCGCCAATGCTCCAGAACAGCCACTGGACACACAATTAGAACCACAGGGTCTGCCTCGCCTCCCCTATGCATAGGAGTAGTTGCCGATGATGTGCTTGCCTGACTCGAGGACTTCTTTTCGGGGGGATTTGCGTACATGAGTGCAATCGTCTGCACGGTTTTGCCGAGACCCATATCATCACTGAGGATACCTCCGCGATTGCGAGAGCTTTCAGCCTGCAGCAACCATCCAAGGCCGTATCTCTGATGTTCGTGAGGATCGACATTCAGTTCTGTGGGCATATTCTGCGGCTTGATAGGCGCACGCAACGAGTTCACCAAATGGTCGATATCGCTTGGGCTGTATGTATCGAGAGATACTGAAGGTGCTTCTGTCCACGAAGGAACGTTGACACCGCCAGAATAAGGATGACTGACAGGGAGATAATCGGGCCGATTGAGTGATTCTTGACGGGCACGCACATAGTTTTGGTCCGCAGCTACTTGCGCGCGATCTGCACTCAGGACTTCTGCATGGGCTTCGTTCATTGCCACAGAACCATCACGTTGGGCGAGGTTCTCCTTCATAGTTCGAATTCGTGACCGGACGAGATTATTGAAGGCCACGATATCAGCAGCTACGCGTCGCCTCAAAGCTTCGCGTTCGTTCAAAATCAGTTTTCGCAGTGACATATACTCCGCCGCTCTCCGATGAAGCGGTCCAGACAAATTGTCTGGCTCGTCTTTGGCGGCTCTTTCCTTGAAAATTGTGTGGGCAATTGTGGCTTGTTCAAACTCTTCATCAAGGTATTGGTGGAGCTGTTCTGCCAATGGGCGGTCCACTTCACGCATCTGTCGCATGGTCATTAGAAGCTCTCCGAGTGCACGTGCTCGTGAAACAGGCACGTTAAGTCTGTTTATGATTGCAGCCACTACCCTTGTGGGTTCTTCCTGGGTAAGAAGGTCTGGACGTTGTTCAAGCAGACGCGTCAAGGGAAGATCTCTATTATTTCGCACTTCCCTATGTCCTGTTGGTGCTCTGCGGTCTGGCGAAGAGGACGCCGGCACTCTGCGATTTGGCGACGAGTTTGGCGGTCCAGAAGACGATGGCTGGTGAGGTCGTATCGACTGCGAGACGGGTCGCGAAGTGAAGGCTTCCGTGACTGGAGTCGAGGGTGCAATTGCATCGTCGGAGTCGTCGTCCTGAGTGAGGTCCACGCTGAATTGGATCTTGGGAGGCGTCTGACGCGCCCGCTTGGGGGAGTTCATCGGTCTTTGAACCGATGAGGACGACGCGATGGGTGCTGGCGACTGGGATTTGGAGCTAACCGTCTCTGGAGTCGGAGATCGTGTCGGGGCAGCACTCAATGCCACCGGCGAGGCGTCGTCGACGCTATCCTCCTCATCGCTGAGGGTGATATAGTGCCGTTTCGGCGCCACAGACGCCATTTGTGTATCTGTTAAGAAACATCAATCTTCCTAAGCTGGGAGTGATAAGCTCGAGACTCATCATCGTACATGCAAGACCCATCGTACATTATTATTTACTACAGTGGGGTCCGTTGTGAAGGTAATTTTGAGACATGCTATATATTATTCTATGGTTGGTGTCCAGACCAGCTGAAACCAACTCCTCTTACATTAACTAGCCGGAGCAGCTCCTCCGCCCAATTGCTTCTCGAGGGACTCGAGAGTTTTACGGAAAACGCTCTGCGTTGGAGCCATGCGAACAGCAGTCGAAAGGAGTTCACGAGCCTCAATGTTCTTGCCACAACTGAGGAGGGTCAGTCCTTTACGGTAGTAGGAGCTCGCGTCGTCCGCCTTGATCAGCATTAACATCGACGCGTCCGCATAAGCTTCAGGCCACTGTTGAGCAGAAATGTAGGCATCGCATCTGGGTCCCAACACGCGAGAAATCTCGTCCAACACCGTCGCCGCACTCTCCCAGTATGGTCGTCTAAGAACCATTTCGAGAGAGGTCGACAGAAGCTTGATGGCTTCCTCGGGCTTTTGTTTCTTGATGAGTTCCGTTCCGGATCCGGCGAGCTTGGCCGCTGCGGTACTGATTTGCGTCGACACGATCGGTGGAGGTTTCGGGTACTCGCTGTTCAGACTCACGAGGTCTCCCATGAGGCGGTTGACCACCGCCACAGCACGCTCAGCCTGCTCGAGCTCATCCGGAGTGAGACTCTCTGGGTCTGCCACCGACACCTTCTTCGACGCAGGGTCGAGTTGTATGTCCAACATTGATTGTCGTAGTTGGTTTGTGCGGTTGATGAGCTGGACTGGACTTATGATGATGACCTTCCCCTTCCCTCTTAGTCTCCAGGCTGGAAATTGGTAAATACCCACGTGACTTAAATTATATAACTCGCAAGGAAGCTCCGGTTGGGCTCCCCCGGACACACAAGCAATCCCCCAGACCCGGAGAAGACTGCCAGAAAGGGGGTGTGGTAACGCTATCTCTAAGCGCAGGGAGCAGCGTGTATTTCTCCGCTCCTGATCAACTGCCCCACCATTAGGCACCCTTAGATCCATCCACACACATCTCTTAAACTCCCTCTTCTCAGCACATCTTCTTCTGTCACCACCCAACCACCGGCAAAAGAACCAACCGGGGGCCTTTGTTGACTCGGCCACGTACCGAGAAATAACGTGGCGTAGGTGCAAATATCGATTGCAAATCCACGGAACACCCAAAATAGTGGCTCCGACGGACAGCTAGCGAGTCCGACCACCAGAGTGACCCCAACAAAAAGATCATGCCAGAGACGCTTCAGGACCTGCAGTCAGAGCAAGTACGTGTCCGATGCCACATTTCACAGCTGTATGGTGAACTTCTCCAGCTCACTCCCGTATCCCGCAGAGTTCTTAATGCTGCCCACGACTGGAGTCTCCGCAACATCGAGACTATTGTCCAGGACATTCTCGTGAACATCCCCAACCACAAGGATCCTGTCAATAAGTACTCTAGCGATATTCTCGTCAGTGGAGTCAACCCACAGGACCTGTCATTTATTCTCGACTCCCTGGTCGAGGCCCTGCACACTCATGCATCACTTGGTTTGCGAATAGAGCAGGTTGCTAAGGGTGTTGCTTAAAATGTACAGAAAAAGCACGCATGTGGCTACAAAATTGTTCTGGGAGCAGTACGCCCGTTCCCGTATCCTGAGTGGGCCAAAATCGGGCAACGTTGGCGACTAATTTTAGATAGAATAGAGCCGGTTTTGACAATTCTTTCTTAATGCATTATAAAATTAGCGCTCTTTCTTAGCCACAGTAAACTTATTAGCAGAGAAATACTCTTTTTCAAGACCGTACGGAAAGAGAAAGACCCAAATTATTGTGGCAATTGGCTTCGCCAATTCTCTTTGTGAACATTAATATTATCAAAAACATACATTGCCTTGGCCCAATTGGCGAAGCCAATTGCCACAAAAGTTTTGCTTCTTTTTCAAAAGAAGGTCGCACGGGACAAAAAAAAGTTGCCTAAACACAAATGTAGCTATCTAAAACTTATCTCCGAACCCGTCACGAAGCTCTTTAGTGAGGGGCTCGAGGTCGACGCCAATGTACTCTTGCATGAATGCTCCCAACTCAATGTTCTCGTTGCCTCCGCGGAGAGACAATAGAGTATCGACCTCGTTCGAGAAGCCATACACATTGACATCAACCGCCGAGTGGCCATGCGTAGACCAGCCAATCTGCGCCCGGCGCGAAATGAGCTGCGCAAGAACATCGTGAGCATCAGTACGATGGTCGGCAATGAGTTTGACCTCCTCCTCACTGACATCCAGCAAGTTAAGGCCACGGGGACCAAGGACGTAGCTCGAGATGTACTCTTCAAGATGAGTTCTCGACTCCGGCTTGTGGTGCCTCAATTTCCGCGCCAGGTACTCTGTGGAATGCGAGGCATTGGCGAGAACAGCCGGATGCCACAGATATTCTGGGTACGTGGTCGTGACCTGCCTTGCGACGGCCAGTCCACCTGTCTCGTGATCAGAGGTCGAAATGACAATAGTAGGTACATCCGACTTGGAGGCAAACTTTACAACTGACGCAAACGTCTCGTCGTATGCGATCACTTCGTGGACCTGGGCCAGCGGATCGTTCGAGTGACCAGCATGATCAATACGCGATCCCTCAATCATGAGGAAAAAGCCTTGGTCCGTGTGTTGGGTGGCTTCCGCCAATGTTTCGAGGGCAAGCAGGGCCGAATCGTGCAACGATGGGTGTTTGTGGTCTCTTCGATCAATGTCGAACGGAATATCACCTGGAGCAAGAAGTCCAAGCAAAGGGAGATGGGACGCATTGAAAGACTGTCCTTTGGTTAGAGTATCCGTGTACGTCCATCCAGCCTCTTTGGCCTCCGTGACAAGGTCGCGATGATCAGCTCTGCATCCATCCTGATCACTTGCAGGGAGGAAGTGACATCTTCCACCGCCAATCAAAAGATCGCACATGCGCCCAAACGGATGGGAATCTGAACCGATAAGTTGCTCAGCAATAAAGTCTTCCTCCGACCGGTCATGAGCATGGGCAGCAAAACTCGCGGGAGTAGCATCCGTGATCCGCGTGGTCACGACCATTCCCGTCGTAAACCCTTTGAGTTTTGCAGCCTCGAGAACTGTGGCGCAAGGTAACCCTTCAGGATCAACGGCAATGGCTCCGTTGTATGTCTTGAGACCACACGCGAACGCTGTGGCTCCAGCAGCACTGTCTGTGACCAATGAATCCGAGGAACGCGTTCGAGAGTGGCCAATAAAGTGTTCGTCCAGGTGTAGCGTTGTCAACGGGTCCAGATTATGGGTGAACTGTCTAAAGCTACGCGTCATCGACAACGAAGCAGGTCCCATACCATCACTGACCATGAACACCACGTTGACCTTCCTTGGTTTTGGTTCCGGTTTTGTTTGAATTTCTGTGAAGCTTGTGGTCATGGCGAGAATTTCCGCGGGAACCTCCGAGAATTGCGCCGGAAATGACAGCCATAGTGCCACGAGGGTGGCACCAACCGCCCAAATAAGAACAAGTCTCTCGAGCATTCTTTTTTTTTTTTTTGTGGTTGTGGTTGCGTCCTAAACCCGCATGCACCTACTCTCTAAAATCCGGAGTGGAGAGTGGAACCAACAGAGTTGTTTTGGTGTGGAGTGGACAGTACACGGGTAAAAATGATGCAGTCTCCGCTATCTATGGAGGTCAGCCTATCTCGGACCCACGTGCTTATTTATTTGATCCGCGCGATAGGCGCCGCCAAAGGCTGAGCCATTATCTTGATAACTAAGTTAAAAAAGCGGTAAGCACGATACACAGATGAAATTAAGTTAGGAATAAATACAGAACTAAACCAAGTTTGGAGGTCGGAATTTTTTATTTCGGACGAGCCGGCTCACGAGCCACTCACTCGCATCGGGAACGCCAGTGCCATTGAGCGCACATATCGGCAGTACCCTGCTGTCTCTGGCGCCCATCTTCTCTGCTATCTTGTTGAAAATCTCCTTGATATCTTCCACCTCCATGCAATCGTCCCGATCTTGTTTGTTTGCCAACATCAAAACCGGGGCACCTTCTAGTACGTCATTGCTCACGATTTCTTCGAGATGCTGACGACACTCGTCAATTCTGGCTCTGTCCGTTGAGTCAACTACAAACACCACTGCATGAGCATCAGCAAAATACTGCTCCCACAACTCTCTGAGAGCTTCCTGGCCACCAACGTCCCAGATCTTGAGCTGGGTCTTATTCACAATCACTCGACCCATATTCTGGCCAACGGTAGGTAAAATTCGGGCATCAGACAAGTCTCTAGGACCCGGATCTGCACCTCTTGAAGCATTACGGGCCTTGACAGAGTATCTGTGCTTGAGCTGCTCTAGCAAGGTAGTCTTACCTGCATTGTCGAGCCCAAGAATGACCACAGAGTACTCCTCACGACGGGTCAGGTTCTCATAGATGCCCTTTGCCAGGTGATACATCGCCTACGCGTCAGGTGTTGACGTATGAGTAGATATTACGTAGCCACACCACCATGTTATGGGCTTGGTCTTGAATCGTGGATTTTCCGTAAACTGGAGAGTCAAGATATATTTGGGCGTGATGGAGAGGATTGTTTCTTCTTTTAAAAAAGAAACAAAACTATGGTGGCAATTGGCTCCCTCAATTGTGTTAGGTAGTACCAGGGCCGACTTAACCTAAATTGGTTCAGAGAGGTACAAATCAAAATCAAGAGAGAGTCGTCAAGCACTCGCCAATTTTTTTTATTTCAAAAAATGGAACTCAATTGTGGTCAAGATTCCCGCTCGACAATAATGGTGCTAGCATGACGACCCGAAATCACTTGGCGATGCCAATTGAACCTAAAATGAGCTATTCTGCTTTCGATTATGCCGCAGAACAATCGCAACCAACATTTGGTTGGTTTCAGTAAGTTGGATTAATTTAAATTGTTTGCACAGTTATATGCAGAAGCTCCTAGAAGCTAGGATTTAAGTAACGTCAAACGAATGTAAAAAGAAATCACGAGCCAGCAACGCACAGCGGGGCGCTGCGGAGGAATAACTTAATATGGCCCCATGTGCTAACCTAAAGAGCACACGAGCCAACCTTTTTGCAATCGTTTAGAACGCATCGCGGCATGGCATGGGATTATTTAGTGGTGGGTAGTGTCAGGAAGACGGGCAGTCTCCTTGCGCTGGTGTCCCTCACGAACCTCCTCAGCAGTGTAGTTGAGGCCAAGACGGAACACAGACCAGCCAGCCACGAACAGGGTAACGAAAGCGAGGGGGAACACCTCAGGAGGGAAGAATCTCTTCCAGGTGCCCTTGGGCTTTGTGACGGGAGCAGAGTAGCGGAGGATAGCAGAAGCACGCATTTTTTAGTGTGTGTGTTGTGTGAAGGAAGAAGCAACTTTTGGTTTTGCGGGATGAGTTGTTTTTGACAAAATGGCTTTTGGTGATGGGGCCTGAGGGGAGTTGATATGGTCAGAATTATGGCCTTACAGCGATTGGCGCTCCTCGAGGGGCTGCTCAGCTTCCCAGGGCCACGACCCAGAAATTTAGCCAACCATTTACGCGTATCGTACCCGTCGTTTGATTGGGCGTGAATTTTGTGGAGGTAGAACCTCAGTGAAACGTGGTCGAGGCTGAGGTCAGCATGAGCCGTCGGCTGACTTCAGCTTTTGCTCTAAGTCACATGACACCCTGGAACTGCGCGACAATGTCCTCGGGGTTAGGGGGCAACTAACTGCGGTTGCCATTGACGTGTAGGGGAGGTGTCGTCGCCACCCGGCACGCCATTCGACGTCGCAAAAACTGTCTATGTATGAGGAATAGTTCTTAGACGAACCCGCGAAAAGAATCGCAAATTGTTCAGAAAGTTCCAGCTCGAAATTCCTACCTTATCTGCTCCGGAGATCGGAACCCACCACCCTGCGCTAGGGATTATGCACAGCTAAGCACGAACGCTTGCGCAGTTGGGACGAACACTGCATGCTGTTCAGCCCGCCGTTTTTCTTGGGACACCGTTTGGGTTATCACTTCAATCACACAATCACATTCGCTATCTCAATCTCTGGCACTTGACACTAAGTTGGTACAAAAAAAAGAGCGCAGCCGCTTAAGAAAAAGTTCAATTGGTCGTCAAATGTCTTTCCGAGCGCCTAGAGACTCGCCTCAGGCGCGTATGTCCACAGCGGCAACCGCAAACGCGCCACAATCGCCGTCAATCACGTCTGTATCGGTCCTTAGTACGGCAGGACCGTCGATGCTCATCGATGAAGCCACGGAATGGGTCCTGTTTAGCCCCCACATGGCGTCGGTGCCTTCCGAGGCGTTGGAGTCGATGGAGCCTTTGGAGGCGTTCGAGCATCTTGGCAGTGTGAACTCACGCGATGACGGATCGAACGGTCTTGGATACAATGCAATTGCCGCCGCCGAACGTGCTCCTGATATATCGGCTGGCGCAGATGTGTCTGGTGGCGCGTTGGAACTGCCTACGCATGACGGAGCCGGTTCGTTCTTTGGACCCAGTTTGGAAGCAAGTGATACAACCATGCGCCACAGCGAACACGTTGAGCGAATTAACATGTGGCGATTGGACCAGTCCCGACTTTTGTTTAGTGAACTCCAGCGTCTCGAGCGTCATCTTTTCTATTCAAACAGTCCCGAACAGTCGTATGCGCAGAACGCAGCCGGAGCCGGAGCGGCTCCCGACGACCATTCCAGCAGTCGCGCATCGAAGCTCTGGAGATGGCTGTCGAGAAAGAGCCTCGAGTATCTGACGTTGGATGGAGACGTCCTCGACGCGATTCTTGCCGAGGACTACTCGACGCGTAACGCGGAACCGGAGGATGAAATTGAGGAGAATAGCCACTTTACGCATTCGAAGGAAGCTGGTCCTCCGCAATGGGACGACGACCTAGTGTCAAAACTGATTGGAAACGCGTCACCACAGGTGTCGTCCCTGCTCAAGCGACTTTTGGCTATGCTGCCCACCCACGAGCCACGACTGCACCAGGCTCGTGCGGCTTTTAGACATCACCTGGCAGTGCCAAGCATTGAGTCTCCACTCCGAAACCCATATGCGAGAGCGAGAAGAGACGGATCTTATTGGATGTCGGACTTTGACACGACGACTTCGAGTGTGATTACTGCATGCTAGCTTTTTATGTTCTATATTTCGCGAAGTAGCCGTTTGACTGCCTCGAACGTCCAGAATGACGTCGCCATTGCAGGCATTACCTTGAACAGGTTCGCACTCAGACCTCGCCACAGGCCAAAGAACCCTTCCTGGGCCACAATCGTGCTCAATGCGTTCCATGTTCCTGAATACTGGTATCCGAGCGATCCCTGACCCAACGTGGCCACCTGGAACCTTCGCCGAAGCACATCAAACGGGTACATGAGCGTCTGGGCCAGCCCTCCGCTCACAGCGCCTGCAGTGAGTGTACTTAGCGTCGAGAGATTTCGTTCGTTGCTACAAAACTTTTCACGGAGCCACTCGTAGCCCACAAAGTTGAGGGCAACGTATGGAGCGACTCCAATCGTGGTGGGCACGAGTCCTCGCCAAAGAGACCTGAATCCACCCTCATTCAGGTACATATCTTTGCCGAGCTGCCACATTCCAGGAGGCTTTATGACACTTTCGCGTTTCAGTGTCGCGATTTGCGCCGTCTGGATACTTAGACGCGTCCGAATTAGGTCCAGCGGGTATGTGGCCACAACGCACGCGATTCCAGCCAGGGTTCCAGCCAACAGTCGTCGTTCGACTGACAATGGCGCGTTTGGAGGTGTGAGCCATTGTTTAAGGACAATGTAGCTCGAGAACTGGACGGCGGAGTACGGAATGATGCGGACGACATTGATGCCATTTCCGCGCCAGAACCCGCGCCAACCCTCATCCTGCCACATTTTTAGCAGAGTTTGTCCAATCCCCCCGTATGCTTTGGACGATCCAGGCTTTTGGATTTGGTAGATGATCTTCATGCGCTCAAATGGAGACACTACTGTTCGGGACACGGCTCCAGCCGCGCCTCCACCAATCAGGGACATCATCCATGGCTGGTTGACATATGCCGACAGTTTTTGCCGTGGGGTGAGCCCCGTCATGGGCATCACACCGTCCATATCAGGCGGGGGAGAATGAAATTTAAATCAGGCCATTCTGGGCTGAGCTTATCCTTATCCAAAGGCACGTGAGTCATCCCGGTCCGGTGTCTAATTGCGGACGGTAAAAGTTTCAGATGCCGTTGATTATATCGGCTTGGATACGTCTCAAGGAAAACGGAATTTAATAGATTTTATATTGTACCAACCCAAGACCCACCATTCGTTCCGGGGTCGTTGTCGGACACGTAACAACAAATAATAATTAAGCTCTTGCGCGTACACATATTCAGTGTAGTAAAGCGTTTGGACACCTTGGTCACCTTGGAGTGAAGTGTGACCTAAGCGGTGGAATTTCGAAAAAGTTCACAACTACAAAATGAGCGAGGCTCTATTCGATCCCACGCTCAAGAAGAAGAAGAAGAGCACAAAGTCCAAGCCGGACTTTGCTGTTGAAGAAGAGGCCCCGGCTGTGCCAGTCGATGCGCCACCTGCCGATAAGCTCGCAGACCTCTGGGTAGGCGGCGACGGAGGCGACTTTGAGTTCAAGAAGAAGAAGAAGAAGAAGAGCACAAAGTCTGCTGCCGACGATTTCGATGCGCAACTCCAGGAGGCCGGAATCGAGGTCGCCACCACGAAGGAACAGACCCCTGAGCCGGTCGAGGACCCTACTATTGCCTACGAGCAGCTTCTGTCAAGGTTCTTTGACATTCTCCGCGAACAAAATCCTGAAATGGCCGGAGACCGTGTTGGTGTCAAATACAAGATTCCCTTGCCTGTTGTGCAACGTGAGGGTAACAAGAAGACGGCGTTCGCCAACATCAAGATCATTGCCGATAAGATGCATCGTCCCACCGAACACGTTATCCACTTCCTGTTCACCGAGTTGGGTACCTCCGGAAGTGTTGATGGTGCGCAGAGACTTGTGATCAAGGGCCGTTTCCAGCAAAAGCAGATCGAGAACGTGCTCAGGCGTTATATCCTCGAATATGTCACTTGCAAGACCTGCAAGAGTGTCAACACCAGACTCACCAAGGAGAACAGACTTTACTTTTTGGACTGCAACTCGTGCGGGTCGCGGCGTAGTGTTCAGAGCATCAAGGCCGGTTACCAGGCCGTCACGAGACAAGCTCGCCAGCGTGCGAAGGTTGCGTAAGAAATTCATAGTGGAAAGTAGGCTACTAACTGTTAATTATATCTTGTATACACGTGCAACTGAGTCTCCTGACCCAACAGTTATTGCTCGTCGCGCTTCGGTCTCGTCGATCCAGGAAGTGGCCCACGCGCCTCCACCGGTGATGTCGTGAGTAAAGAGTCGTCCTGCCCATGCTAAACTTGGCAGCGTCCACAATGATACGCATCCGTCGGTGCTGGTCGATAAAAGTAGGGTACTCTTGAGGACGGATACAGTCCTTACTGCCCCTGAATGTGCTCCAGACGACTGGGATATGACAATGCCCTTGTGAAGATTGATCACTGCCAAATCACCAGTGTCAAATCCTACTGCTGCACTCGTGAATGCAGGTTCTATGCTAACAATCGAGGTCACCCCTCCAGCTTCAGCAGGCAGAGCCATCCGCCTAATCTCTCGTCCCGTGAATGGGTCAAGAACAATAACTGTAGCCCGTAATCGAAGAGCTGCAACCACGGAGACTTCACCAGTACGTTCCTCTCCAACTGTCAGGCATGCAACATCGGGAAGATCGATAAATATGGAGGGCATCTCGTTGGAGGCGGTGCTTTCTGCCTCTGCTGGTTCCTCCGTTGGCTCAGTCTCAGAGACCTGAGCATGGGCCTGAGCCTGCTCATCCCATACCTTTATTCCCTGAGGCGTAGCTGCAGCCACAATACATCTGCCCACGACAATATCGACCACTTCCAGGTCCTCCACTGCTACTTGGGTGAACTTTGGTTCACTTCGATCAATTGTGTCAATGCTAAATCTCAAAATCTTCGAGCGTGTGCCCACGACCAACTCGTCGCAATTCCAGTCGAATACAATCTTCGTGATTTCGTCACCAAGTTCGGCTACAACCGAAACTGGCACTGCATTCGCCGGTGACATCAGATCATACAGGTACACGATTCCGGCCGGTCCTCCTAAGACAATCCAATCGTCTGGGAGACCAATTCCGTGGGATTGAGCGCCAAATCCAGTCAAGGTGGCATTGAGTTGGGCCCTGCCACTAAGGTTCTTGTCGGGGAGTCCCTCGTCGATCGTAGCCGGCAAGATAAGTCTATCATCTGGTAACGCTCCAGAAAACTCAAGCAGAGTACGAATTTCGCGTGCATACTTGGCAACTTGTTCTGAAACAGCCTGTGATTCTGGCTCAGGGGCTGGGAGGTCTTCGCCGGCGTCCTGTTCAACTGGTTCCGGCAAGTTGACACTTCCATTGGTATTTAACGATGTTTCAAGGCGCGCTCGTAGCATTTGCGCGTGTCTTTCATGACTTGCCGCCGATTTCCTGAGCGTTTTGTTTTCGCTCTCAAGCTTCGTGATCCGACTACGCATCTCTGCCCGTTCGAGGTTCCACTGGATCTTTTCGCGTTCAGATCGCTGCCACTCCGTTTGGAGATACCGCATCACGCCTGGAAGCGTATACTCCTGGTGCGGATCCATGGTGGGGGATATCGGCTGCGAAGGAGCTCAGCGTTTGTTTGTATTGTGGGATCTGCCCTTAGTCAGGTCTATCCTGGATATCAACTAGGACCTCAATTGTGCACATACTCCATGTAACAATGGACAAAAAAGAATTGCTTTGATTATCGTAGGCTCAGGTTTATAGGAGTTCGATTTCCTGGACGAAAAATTTATACGACTGGTAGTCAAAACACTCAATTGTGAGTTTGCAAATGCAAACTCGAGCAAGTTTCAATTGTACTCTTTGGGCACTTTTTCCTCAAACAGAGATTACCATGCCTCAATTGAGCTCTCAAATCGACAACGGTTAGGCAAGTTGTACACTTTTTTTGTAGAACTGTCAAAAGTCACCGATCAAACCCAAGTTAAAAACTTGATGGGAAGCAAAAACTCGCAGAGATTACGCGGCTAAACCGAGTTTCACGAAATGAAATAGCTTCGGATGGAACGAACTCTAATTCAAAAAAGGGGTATATGCGAATAAATAGTGTCTATCTATGGGAGTTGTCAACGGGATGTAGGCGGAGCCGGCGTGCTTGTACCGCTACTCGAAGGTGTTCTCATAGGAGGTGGAGGTGGCGTCGCAGATGTCGATGCTGGCGCAGTTGGCGTCGTTAGTTGTGGCGGTGGTGCTCCTCCATGCACAAATGGAGACACTATCCGCTTTGCTCGGCGTTTGGGCGCTTTTTCTGAGCTTGTGGGCGCAACACTCATTAGCTCTTCGGCATTCAAGTCATTCCACCCTTTTTGGCCAGTGTAGTGAGTCTGTGTAGATACCATTTTCGTGCTTGTTGTCCTCACACGTGTCAAGAAGTGGTATAGTTATGCTGTTGTGACGAGCCCAAGAATGGCACCCTGCTTTTGTGTTGGGAGAAAAACACAAGCATGTGACCCACCGGGAAAGCAGGGGGTACCATTTTTTTATCCTGGACATGAGTGGAGTAATAGAAAGGGTTAGGGTCATTAAAGGCTAGTAGGTACATTAATACGCATAAATAAATGGCAAAGGGAAACTAATTAAGGGCTTCGAGCATCTCTTGGACGGCTCCAATGTCGGGTCTATCCGAGGCCTTGACAGTGAGACACTTTGAGACTACATCCTTCAAACCTTGGCTGTACTCAGGACTTGACGGGAACGAATACTTACCGGTAGACGCGGCAAATTGAACATTAGCGCCCTGGACTTGTTCCTCGCGTTCGAAGGGGTTTACAAAATACATCATTGTGTAGATTGTGCATCCCAAGCTCCATATATCGACCCGCTCGTCAATCTGTGTGCCGGTTCTTACATCGAACAGTTCTGGTGCACGGTAAGGTAAGGTGCAATGTTCTGCAGCCAAGTCCTGGAGTTCAAGAGCCTGTTGGCGAGTGGTTACATGGACGCGTGCAGGTGAACAGCTACCCAGGTCCATCAAAATGACATTACCATCGTCATCGAACATGATGTTCTCCGGTTTGATGTCGCGATGAGCATACGGTAGAACCTCGCCCAATTCGACACTCCCACCTACACTTTCAGAGCCTGCCAGCAGGCCCTGTTGTTCTGCTTCCGGAGAGGCTCTCGAGTCTTCCCCACTCGACTGTGATGACGATTCACGATGTTTGTGCATCGACCTCAGAGCTTCCGCGATTGCTTTAGCAAGTTCTATGATGCGGGATTCAGGCAATGGCTCACTCTTCAGCATCGCCTGGTAAATCAAATTGCTGAGATTGCCCTTGGAGTAGTACGGGAGCAGAAGCATCACGGTTTTGGTGCCATCGGCTTCCTGTCTGACACTCGAGCCTACGCTGTGGATGATCTGTTTGGCGTTCTTGAATGTATCACTTGCTTCAACTTCTCGCATTGCGTTCGCTACACTTTCTCCACCGAATGGACATCGAATTTTTTTGAGGGCATACTGTTTCCCGTTGGCAGTATCACGTACGAGGTAGACGTAGGCAAAGCCGCCCTCACCCAAAAGACGCTCTATTTCCAGCTTGCGACCGTTAACATCGATGGTAGGAGCCTGGAAGCACGTGAGACACGCTCTCACGCTGTTCCATAGGTCCATTTCAGGATTTGGTTGAGGTTAACGGGGGGGTTTAGACAACGAAGGGTCGCTTGGGTCTTATGCACCCGCTTCACACACACATATCCCCGAAGCGACCTTGCCTTTAAAACGGCTACAGCCCATTTACGCATTGGTGTGTCAGCACGTCACCAAAAGAGAGCGTCTGAGATTCTTAACCTCCAGACACAAAAAATGTCTATTGCGACTGTGAGCGATGAGAAAGAAGTCAGGGGACTGAACCTCGTGGCTGCCCACTCACACATCACGGGCCTTGGTCTTGATGCCGATGGTATCGAACCTAGACCACAGAGTCAGGGTATGGTTGGTCAACTCAAGGCGCGTAAGGCTGCTGGTGTAGTACTTCGCATGGTCCGTCAGGGACGCATTGCAGGACGTGCGTGTCTTATTGCTGGACCTCCCAGTACTGGTAAGACGGCTATCGCCATGGGTATTGCTCAGAGCCTTGGGTCTGACGTTCCGTTCACATCGATCTCTGGAAGCGAGATTTTCAGTCTCGAACTCTCGAAAACGGAGGCTCTCACACAGGCATTCCGTCGCTCTATCGGTGTGCGTATCAAGGAAGAAACCGAAATTGTTGAGGGAGAGGTTGTTGAGATCCAAATAGACCGCTCAGTGACTGGAGGCACGAAACAGGGCAAGTTGACGATCAAGACGACTGACATGGAGACTGTCTACGAGCTTGGCGCGAAAATGATTGATGGTCTTTCCAAGGAGAAGGTCATTGCCGGTGACGTGATCTCAATTGACAAGGCCAGTGGACGCGTCACGAAGCTTGGACGATCGTACTCGCGTAGCAGGGACTATGATGCGATGGGAGCCGATACGAAGTTTGTACAGTGCCCTGAGGGTGAACTGCAACGGCGTAAGGAGGTTGTACACACTGTGTCTTTGCACGAGATTGACGTGATCAACTCGCGTACCCAAGGATTCCTGGCCTTGTTCAGTGGCGATGTTGGCGAGATCCGTCCTGAGGTGCGTGACCAGATCAACACAAAGATTGCTGAGTGGAAGGAAGAAGGTAAGGCTGAGATCGTTCCCGGCGTGCTATTTATTGACGAGGTCCACATGCTCGACATTGAGTGCTTCTCGTTCATCAACCGTGCTCTTGAGGACGAGCTTGCACCTATCGTGATCATGGCCACGAACAGAGGTAACTCTAGAATCAGGGGTACTGACTACAAGTCTCCTCATGGACTTCCTCCTGATCTGCTTGACCGTCTGATTATCATCTCAACTCAGCATTACACTCCTGAGGAGGTGCAATCGATCCTAAGCATTCGTGCCCAGGAAGAAGAGGTCGAGCTCCATGCTGATGCTCTGGCTATTCTCACGAAAATTGGTACTGAGGCCAGCCTCCGGTATGCGTCAAACCTCATTGCGACGGCTAACCTCATTGCTGCCAAGAGGAGATCAACTGTTGTTGAGGTTGCCGACATTAAGCGTTCGTACTCGCTGTTTTTGGACTCGAAGCGCAGCGTGCAGTTCCTCCAGGATTCGGAGCTCATCACGCCTGTTGCTGCCTCTTCTTCGTCTGATGCAATGGAGGTGAACTAAAATACATAAAAGGTTAATTATCTGAAAGTCAATTAAGTGGCTAGAAGGCGATACCGCTCTCTTCAAATTGTCTGTTAACGGCCTTTAATAGATGGCATGGTCAAATGGCTGGAAAGCCGAAATTGTTACTAAGAGCTCATGACCACCCCGTGTAAGCACTCTGATAACAGAGGCAAGCTTCCCTACTCCACAAGAACCAAATGTCCGAGTATGCTCCAGCATACGCCTCGTTCTTCGGAATGATGGGCTGCGCTGCTGCGTTCTCGCTCAGTGCAGTGGGATCCGCCATTGGCACTGCCAAGAGCGGTATTGGTGTTGCCGGTATCGGTACGTTCCGTCCGGAGCTCGTGATGAAGTCGATCATTCCTGTCATTCTCGCCGGTATTTTGGCCGTTTACGGACTCGTCGTCTCTGTCCTCATAGCTGGATCGCTCAGTCCATCGAAGGAGTACACATTGTTTGCTGGATTTATGCATCTCGCTGGCGGTCTCAGTGTTGGTCTTGCATCGCTCAGTGCAGGTTACTGTATCGGCATGGTTGGTGATGCTGGCGTACGCGCAATTATGGAACAACAAAAGATCTTTGTGGGCATGATTTTGATCCTTATTTTCGCCGAGGTTCTCGGTTTGTATGGTTTGATTGTCGCTCTCATTGCCAACACGCGTGGATCCGCATAGATCACAACGTTAAATAGACTACGAGTTAAGCAAAAATTATTTGTCTGTACGAATTCACGTTTGATTTAAAGCGTCGGGCTAAAACTTCGACGTTTATATAAATACCTAATTTACCACGGTTTGGGATTACCACGGTTTGAGATTACCACGGATTAGATTCACCACGGATTGGAATAGTCGTCGTCGGGCTCGGCCCACGGACGGTGACTTGCAGCAGGCAAAGTCTTCTCTTCAAACAGGTATTCGTCCTTTTTAGTCGCTGCCTCCGATTCGTCAACAGTTGCGGTGCTAACTGTATGCGCAGGCGCACCTTCATCGAGAGCATCGACAATTTCTGCTGGAATCGCTGGTACGAGCTCTTTTCTGGTACCAAAGCTGCCTCCCCAGAATAGGACACCCTCCCTCAGGGACGGTAACCGCGTTGGCAGAACCAAAGAAGCATCCATCGTCACCAGTTCACCTCGTGGCTCCTTGTAGGTCTTGTCCACACAGGATTCGGTAGCTTCAGTGGTAGGATCTGTTTCTGCTTTCGCATTAATTTGGCTCTCTGTGAGCGTCGATTCATAATGGGCAGCCAACTGGGCGAGATAATCGCGGTAATCTCTCGAAAGTACTGGTTCGTGAGTTTCCACGCGGTACTTTTTAGCAGCATGAAGGAGCTGCACTGGGTTAAGAGCCTTGAGTTCCTGCATGGCAGCTACGACATTGCCGAAATCAGAGCCAAACCCGCTGAAACACTGCAGCCACTGCAGCAACTGGGTCAGCGGGGCGAGATGGGCCCGCCCAATCTCCATTAGCGACTTGAAATCGTGCGTAGTGCCTTCAATCGTGGTCACAGACTCTGGTCTAAAGTTCGAAACCCGACACCAATCCTCAAGAGACGAAACATTGAGTCGGATCTGCATGGCTCTGGCTCGGGAAAGATATCTCCTGTGGTCGACTACTGAGTTGAGCAGCGAGGCAGAGATCCAATACAAGATTTGAGACAAGATTTCTGCCACCGTGCGAGGTAGCACGGGATATATTTGCAACAACAACAACTCGAGAGACGATAACACACTCGTGACATTGCGCGGAGCTGGTTTTCGCAAAGCAGCCTCAGTCGGAGGAAGAATTCCTTCTTCTGCCACGCGACTATCGTTGGATGGAGGGGGCTTCTTGCCCCGATTAAACAAGTTCCAGCCATCGCGGTAGCGAACGTCACTAATACCCACAATGTTCTCAAAGTCGAGGATACACGGAGCTAAGAGTGGGTGCAAAAGTCTTTGGGCGCCAGAGACAACCAAGCTCTGGAGATATCGCGCTAGTTCACCGAGGGCTGGAAGAACGTCCTCCGTATAAGCGTCCTTGAGATCATGGTCGCGTTCAAAGAAATACAGTAACAACTGCACATTGGCAAGCCAGTAGCCATCGTGTGCAAGACTAGGAGCAATAGCACTAGCAGCATCAACCGCAAGTCTTATCCGGCGCACAACAGGACTCATTAGGCTTAGAACAGCATCCTTACCTGCAAACGAATGGTGAAGGTAACGTGCAGCAAGATAAATAGAGCTCGCAGACACTGGCGGTTGGTTACGTTGTAGGGTAGGTTGGAATTGCGTAACAACGAGATCCAAAAAGTGTGGAATATCCTCAATCTGGAGCGCAAAGCTCTGGGAAATATGAAACGTGTCCCAGTCGAAACCAACATCTGGGAACAGCAGGTCCTCACCACCAGCAACAACCACAGGTTCATCAAGACCCAAAATTCCAACGGCAGAGTTAGAAGTCGTACCCAGTCCCAAAGAATTGGACGACTCTTCCAAACGCGCAGCAAACTCAGCATCTAGCTCATCCGGATCAGCTGCAGGTTTGTACATTCGAGAATAAACATTTTCCGAGCTGCCAGAGTCGCCCAAACCAGTACCATTTCCAATTGCTGCAACAGTAATGTAACCATTGTCCGCAAGATAATTATAGACTGCAGAATTGGAAGTCGGGGAACATACATCGAGTGCTGTGCGGCCTGTACTGGTTGTTTTGCGTAAATCTGCACCAGCATCGAGTAATAAACGCGTGATTCCCACGTTGTTAATATTCACTGCCCACATGAGGGGCGTCCATTCGTTCTTGTCCTCTTTGTTAGGATCTGCGCCATCGCTCAGAAGTTCTGCAACCGCTTTTTCGTGTCCATAACAACTGGCGTATCCCAACGGGGTTCCCCCAGATGCTGGATCTGCGTCGTTCACATTCACCAAACCCTCGGTGTATTCACTGGTGAGCACTTCATGAAGACGCGCTTCATTGCCGTTCTGCGCAGCCTCGAGGACGATTTTTTGAAGAGTCTGCGCGGCATCTTGCTCCGCAGCTATAGTCTCGAGATCGAGATCTCCTTCAGGCCACATTTGTCCTAGGCGTCCCCAAGCTTTTAAACTCTCTGGGAGAGTTTTAAGATGAAGGTGAGAGACGGGGATTAGTGATGGGCTAGTGTGCAATTTCGGGATTGGCGAAGATCGCTGGAAATAGAAGCAAGATCCGAAATTTTCTAGAGACTAGTCTTAGGGTCATAAAACTAAATATGAACTGTTCAAGTAACTATCCCGACCATACAAACCCAACAGTAAATCAGGCAGTAGGCTTTGGAGCTCCCACGTGACCAATCGCGCCCATTCACATGCAGCCCTTGCCACAGGATCTCATGACACGCAAACTACCCACATAAAGTGAAATGTCGGAATCGACTATCGACAAGGCCCGTTCACTGCTCGATGCAGGCAAGGCAGACGTTGCTGATGGTTTACTCTCGAAGGAACTCGAGACTAACCCCCGCAGTGCCCCTCTTCTGTTGACAAGAGCCCAGGTTCGTATGCGCAATAGGAACGTTGAGGGAGCCCTGAAAGATGCACAAGATGCCTATAAATATGGTGATGCCGAACAAAGGACCGATGCTCAGCTCCGAAAGGCAATGTGCTACTTCAAACTCAAAAAATTTGGCCTGGCAAAGGGTCTGGTCCCGTTATTTGCTGGTGTTAAGGACGCAAAGGCTGCCGACATCTGGAAGACGATGATTATGGCTCGCCCAGAGGAGAGCGAGCAGGAGTCTCCTGCTGAGGCTACTCCTGAAGTTTCAGAGTCCCCAGCGCCTGTGCGTAAGGACTGGTACCAGAGTAGCCAATCCATTACTATTAGTGTGTTCCACAAGAAGACTCCAAAGGACGCAACCGTCGACATCGAGCCCAGATTTGTCCATATTGTTGCATCTGATGGTTTTGATTTCCGTCTCGACTTGTTTGGAGAAATTGACCCTGAGAAGTCCCACTACGAAATCACTCCGAATAAGATTGAGCTTGTCCTCGCGAAAAGGGCCACTACTTCATGGCCCAAGCTCGAGTATGATGCATCTGCCCCTACTACGAGCGAAACTATTACGCCTCCCAAACCATCACCCAGCACGAAGGACGAAGGCTTACCCACATTTTCCAAATGGGATAAACTGAAGATTTCAGACAGCGATGACGAGAGTGGCGACGAAGGCAATGGCTCTGATCCGAACGAATTCTTCCAGAAACTTTACCAAGGAGCTTCTCCCGACACTCAACGAGCAATGATGAAGAGCTTTATCGAGAGCAATGGTACTGCTCTATCTACAAATTGGGACGAGGTGGGCAAGGGACCCGTCAAAACTTATCCTCCACAAGGCACTGAACCGAAGAAATTCTAAGTTCTTTTAATTGAGTTAATTAGCAGCTACGTTGTACTTCAATTTCAACAATATTTCAGTTGTCCATCAATATCTACTCTGCCGTACGGTAGCCATGCCTGGGGGTGGGAAGGGAGATTTTAAGTAAGCCGGTCACTAAGACCTCTCGACTTTCCAGGTGATGGCAACATGAGTATGAGTATCAAGGAGGAGGAAGACGCCACTATCGCTCCTATTGGCGCTGGAGCCGGTTACGAGAGTGATGTCAGTCTATCCCCTGTTGCCTCTCCGCGAGCTGCTGTCAAGCAGGAGCATACAGAAGTGAAGCTGGAGGATGGAACAACAACTACGGCCACTGGGGGCAACGAGGACGACGATGAAGATGACGACAAGTACGAGGATGCTTTAGACCTTGATACTTCGAAGGCACACAATAAGGTCTGGCTTATCCGTATGCCAAAATTCCTGATTGACAGCATTGACTCAAACTTTGACCAGCTGGCTGGTAAAGAAATGGGTAAGGTGCGCATCCAAACGGTTAATGGCCAGCCTGGTCGTGTCAGAGTGCTGCTAGATGGTGAACTCGAGCCGTTGCGGCAACTGCCTCACCGCTATGACCTTACAATGACGCAGCCGGAGGTGGATAACACATACCTGTTCAAAGAGCAGGAATTGCCAAAGCCCAAGAAACGACAAGCGGAAAGTGACGAAGGAATTAAAGAGGAAGAAGGCTCCTACGAGGGCCGCAGACACAGTGCCAATGCGAAGAGAACAGCCCTAAGTGGAAAAGTGGCCCATGAATTCAATTTGGTGCCAGACTTTGCCGACCCAAACTATCGCAATGTTATCAAGAAGCGACGAGAAATGGAATTGCCGCAGGCAGATCGTCAAACAACGCTGTTGGATGGCCCTGCTGGTGTAGGTGGTATGAAGTATGGTACCACCCTGAGACAACAGCGTGAGACCTGGCTTAGGCCCCAGCAGCGTCGCCAGATCGCCAAGACCAATGTCGACGGAAAGGCTACACGTATGGAGCGTCCAGAGCTTCTGGACCTGTTGTTCAGACTGTTTGAAGAGATCCCACACTGGACACTCAAGTCGCTTCGCGAACGCACAAAGCAACCGGAAGTGTATCTTCGAGAAGTGCTCGACTCCATTGCGTTTTTGAATAAACGAGGACCCTTTGCAATGCGTTATGGTCTTCGCGAAGAGTTCCGACAGTTGCAGACTTCCGGAGCTAGCGTTAAGGACATGGTTGACAAGGCTCCGCCTGCCGCGAATGATAGTGGAAACGCAGGCGAGGCTTCGGTCAATCAGGGTGAAGCCAACGAGGACGACGATGACGACGACGATATGGAGCTAGAGACTGTAACCCTCTAAGTTTATTAAATTATTTTCGAGCCGATATGAGAGCATAACTTTGTATATCCAAGAGCAGCACAAAATATGAACAGCGCAAAATATTAGCCGCACGGGATAAAGCACAATTACAGTACAGTGCAGTACATTACTTTACAGAACACTGCATACGGTCCGTGCGTGTGGAGTCCCGAGTTTGAGCCGCACAACATCCAGCCCCCTGACATTTGAATCAGTTACAACTTAAACATTATTCCTAGAAATAAAGTTTAGCGCTCTGATTTATGCGTCACAACAACGGCTAAGGTTCGGAGATGGCATGTAACGACGATCAGGGCAAGGAATGCATCAAGCACGTGGGCGTCGTTGACGCGTTTGCGTTTTTTAGTGATTATCCTCCGTTTCGCCTTAGCTTAGTAGCCCTGCTGGCAGGAACGGGTTTTGCGCGACTATTTTTATTTTCCGTGCGGCTACTTCTTCAAGGACTGCATAGCAGTTGGGAACTTCATACCACTTTCTTAGTCTCTGCCACGGTATTATACGTGGGTATTGTGGAAGTCGCCTTAGGCGGAACGACATGTTGTTGTTTTTTTCACGTTTAGCCCACAGTTGCCCCACAGTCGCGACAAATATCTAATCTTAGAACTGTATTTTGCCGTTCAGGGCTGGTTTTGGTTTATTAAACGTCCCATCATCTACTGCGCCAGGCCTGAGAAGCAGGGCGAGATCCATAATTAGCGTCAGCTGCAGACCTCCCTCCTCTATTGGGTATTTACATACGTAACCACGAGTGACTACGGGAGGCATGGGCAGATCTCTTGAAACGTAGACACGTCTTCAACCCTAGCACCAGGACCTGGCTCGACGAGTTTTCGTCTCCAGCACATCTACCACTTTCGCTGCGTCTCTTTTGAAAGAAAAACCGCACCTCCTGTCCTTGACAGCACGACCAGTCATTACTCAGGCCACGTTCCGAGAGATCTTCGCTTCGCTAACCGTTGAACGCGATAAATCCTCATCCTCGACCGCGACTAAGCTCTGCCCCTACTTTGCTCAAAGACACGCGCTCCTGCCCAAGCTTAGACGCTCCGTCGACGTTCCATTCCTACTAGCTGCGAATAATAGCCAACGGCAACGAAAATGTCCAGTTCCGAAGAGGCTGAGAAGCTCGTGGCTGAGTATGAAACGCCAAGCCCAACCCAATCGTCAATGCCCGAGCAAAAGATAATCGGCAAACCCGCTCTTGAGCTCGAGACTGACATGCAGGACGAACCTGAAGTGGCTGTGGATTCCACCGCCGTTGCAGCTGCAGCTGCCCAGAAGCGTCGACTCAAGTACACTGCGTTGTGTGTGCTCATGTTCCAGAGTAGTACATTGATTTTGACGATGAGATACTCGCGAATGGGCGGTGCTTCGAGTGCCAAGTACTTCGCATCCACAGCTGTACTGATGAACGAGGTACTCAAGATTATTATATGTCTGGCAAAGTCGTTTATAGACATTGGTGTCGGAAACACTCTCCGTGAAGTGTTTGGTGACGGCCATTGGAAGCTTGCAATCCCTGCAGGACTCTACACACTGCAGAACAATCTCCAGTACGTTGCAGCTTCTAACCTCGACGCTGCCACCTTCCAGGTCACGTACCAGCTCAAAATATTGACTACAGCGTTCTTTGCTGTCACCATTCTTCACAAGCACCTCAAAGGAAAGCAATGGCTCGCTTTACTGGTGCTTACTGCTGGTGTCGCTATCGTCCAGCTCCCCGATCGTAAAAAGGCTGAAGTGGTCGAGGAAGATGGCAAAGTATATGATGCTGAGGCAGCTAGGGCCCAGATGATTGGCTTTGCAGCCGTCACTGTTGCCTGTGTACTGTCGGGTCTTGCCGGAATCTACTTTGAGAAAGTGCTCAAACGCAGCAAGAACGTGTCTCTGTGGGTACGCAACATCCAGTTGAGCTTCTATTCACTTTTCCCTGCTCTTTTCATCGGAGTGCTGGCTCAGGATGGCCAGGCCATTCGGGAAAAGGGTTTCTTTTACGGCTATAACGGCGTGACCGTGGCTGTGATCTGGCTTCAGGCTCTTGGTGGTATCATTGTGGCATTGTGCGTTAAGTATGCCGACAATATTGCAAAGAATTTTGCGACCTCTCTTGCCATTCTCATATCTGCGATTGTGTCGTACTCTGTATTTGGAACGGCCATCAGCAATGGGTTCATCGTTGGCGCAGCACTAGTGATTGGTGCAACCTTCTGGTTCAGCAGTCTCGACGCCAAGTAACCCAAAAATGGACTTTTTTTTTATTTTAAATCTTCGAGCAACGAAGAATTAAATGTGTAATTTTATATTAGCAACTGTGTATACGATCTCGATCCATCCCGCCACGGTCTTGTAAGAGCCCTTTTTCAAGTTTTCTCTTATTCTGTAGTTTTGCATTACCCGCAACACTTCCTTTATTTTGCCCTACCCGCCTAGCATCTTGGACAGCCTACCCAAACACCTTTCAAATTCACACGTGATCAGTCTGAGCTGTATTCTTCTGACAAACTGTAACTGAAATTTCTTCCTCCTTCATACACTTGTGTGTTCACTGAGCCCCTAACGGTATAGTTAGGGTTCTCGTAGAGGGTTCTACGAGAAAATGGTCACGGAGGACCGAGCAGAGGGTGATGATTTTGTTTCGTTATCTGTATGGCACCAGTCAGAAGGGTGTCCGCGCTGAAATTTGTTCCTTCGGAGGCGGCACCAGTGCTGTTGAAATTATACAAATCTTGCAACTATCTGACTCTGCTCAATATTCCTCTTGGCTAAAGTGTTTATATAGAACAGAAAATCTAGTCAAATTTTCTTGAAACAATTGCTTCACAGTGATGCGGTCGGTAATCCTTTATGGCATGTTTGCTAATGTGATGCCAAAAAAGCATACAGAGACGCCTAGAAGACCCGAATTTTTCTCGCACTTGACCAATTCTGTCGTGAACTTGATTATATCGTATCTATATCGGAACGGTCACGCTGTATCTTTTAAGTGGAAAGCTTTGACCTGCATTTGTGTCGGACTGTAGAATAAAGATAAGGCCTGCTTTCCACAGCTGCATGTCTGACAACAGTTGTTCCTTCTGGTTAGCTTAGGTGGGAGCAAATTAAGCAGAGAGAACAAGTGCGCTGACTTCGCCGAACTGGGAAATATTGTTCAGCCACCGATCTCCAGATGTCACGTATGCGTCCTTCATGCACGACCACCCAAAGATGGGGTAGGCTTGCTTTTGCAATGGCTGGATGTGCGTAATGCGGCAGTGGTTGCCCATGGTCTCAGAGATGCGAATCCTAGCTGTGCTTGCTCCTGTCCTACCCATCTCGTAAGGGGGACATGGGGGCGCACCAATGCTCACAATAAAGTCGAAATGTTGAGACTGAAGTTTCAAGTCATGATACTTTACGTACGGAGCCAACACGAGCGTCAGGGCACCGTATTTTTTAGTTAATTTTTTTTTTTTTTTGTCGGCTCTCAAGAGGGCTGGCGTTCCGGAAAACCCAGCTTAGCCACCCGAATAATTTTAATCTAACCTAGTTGGGAATAATAATCGCCAGAGACCTTATCAGGTCAGTCCCCGTTAACGAATTCGATCGGGACGTCCATCGGTTTGTGTATTACTCAAGCCCAAGTGTGCGCTAAATGGGGGTGAGTCGTAAAGTGATCTGCGCGCACTGGACCAAAGGAGATCATCCTACCCCATGGAAATGGTATAACGCTTGGCGGTAATGACACTCTCTATCTGTAAGAGAACTGACCCATGAAAGTGCCGATCAACATCGATGACGCGTTTACCCATTCTTTTGGACGCGACGGGACCTCTCCCCCTTATTGAGGCCGTTTTAAGTTTAGATCGGCCCATCTTAGGTCACGATAATATGGCGGACTTAATCACAGTCTACCCGATAAGCTCATTGAATCGTTTGTATTGCAAATTGCCTAGTGCCTTTAGAAAAAATAGGACGAGAGTGAGCCGCGGAACTCGTTTTGCCAGCCGCAGCAATAGCCGCCCTAGAATTTGTCTTAAATTTGAATCTACTACATGTACTTAGCGTGCTCCTCCACGAACCCTGTCCAGCGTTGAGAGCTGCATTTTATGCAAGAACCGCCCAAAGCAGCAGCGTGGATTAAAAGGAGCTTCCATGTCCAAGGTAGGGGTGTAGTCATGCCAGGCCTGTCAGAACGTAATTAGATCCGTGGTCGAGACGCGTCCGAACTCCTTGGGCGTACCGGCGGAAAAGAAGACATGGCTGAGTAATGGGATCGGCAGAGGGACCAGCTACCCCTGAGAATTGTCCAACCACGCTGTTGGAATAGAACAATGGACTAAGCTTCAAGGTTAGCGATTAAATTGTATCTCAATTTTCGGGCGAGGAATAAGGATCTGGACCGTTTGGTTTTACGACTTTCCCTTTGCGTCTGCGTACCACTCCATTATTTTACTCTCGGGCCTGGTCCCCCACACGTCGCGTGGCTGTGTCGCGATGGCAGGCTCTCTGCCTGCATGACATCATCAACCAGCCTGCATGGAGGATGCATACTCCTTAATTACCAGCCCAGCCATCGCCATATATATAAAATAGAATCGTCAAGTCCTCCCCCTATTGACACCGCCATTCTATTCCGTGTTTTGCAGGACACAGAACATTTTCGTGAAGGGATAACACAGACCCTAGCGGCATCTGATATATAAAGAGGTCCGTGTACAGCTGCCAGTGTGTGCAACTCTAATTAAAGCCCCGACCAACATCGTGCGTCGTGGTTCGTTGATCTCTACATTTTTTTTCCCTTTTCCTGGACTGCGCTGCTCTGCTCAGACATCAAGGTAACAGTAACAGTTTATCTGTCGAACCTTCAGTCCTTCCTTTCCTTTATTCCGCTCGTTCATTGCAACACACCTGAGAGCCTACCGACCAAAAGAAGAAGAAACCAAAAATGCTTTCGACGACCTCTGCTTTCGACCAGAGTGCGCTCGACTCGTTTATCCGTCAACCAGTGGATAAGCACATGATCAGCTATCTCGCCAAAGCAACACTTGTGGTCTTGCCTTGCGACAGCTCAAACTACGCATCTCCGCCGTTGAGCCCAGAAGGCAGCCCTACATCAAAATCAGGATCCTATGCGATCCCTCAGGCTGAACCATCGGTGGAGTCGCTCTCACACTTCATTGCGACTCTTGTGAAGCGTTCAAATGTACAGACTCCTACCCTCATGACCAGCCTTGTCTACTTGGCAAGACTTCGCGATCGTCTGCCAAGGTCTGCAAAGGGAATGAGCTGCACTTGCCACAGAATATTCTTGGCAGCACTAATTCTCGCCGCCAAGAACCTGAACGACTCGAGCCCCAAGAATAAGTACTGGGCCAAATACACTATGGGCATGTTCACGATTGCCGAAGTTAATCTCATGGAGAAGCAGCTCTTGTACCTGCTCGATTGGGATCTTCGCGTCACCAATGATGATCTTCTCGTCTACTTTGGACCTTTCCTTGCTCCTATCAAAGACCGGATGCTCAACGACCGATGCCGTTACGAGCTCCAGCAGCAAAAGCACCAACAGCAGGCCGTTTCCCGAGTGCCCACACCTTCTATTGTCTCTCCCACCAGAAGTCGTGTTTCCTCGTACTCGAATCCGGTCAAGCCCTTACACGTCAAGCGACCGCAGCAGAACCCACACGCCCCGCTGTCTCCGGAATCACCACCTTCTCAGGTTCCAACTCTCGACCCTGGCCTTTCTGCATCATCATCCTTGTCGTCGATTTCGTCTGTCGATTCGGTCAGTACCGTACGCAGTCCCCAGCGAGATCAATACCAGTATCACGGAACCACGTCTCATTACACCGGCTATGTCGGAACTCAGCAGCAGCAAACTTGTTTGCCGACAAAGGTGACGGCGGAGAAGATGCATTATCTTCCGCCGCTGGGCTACACACGATCATGGCAACCTCAAGACCATCAAGTGCGTATCCAAGCTACGAACTCGCATTGATTCTCACCATACAGAGGCATTTCTTATTGTCCTGGCTTGCAACCCGAGTGATCGCGCTGGCGCGATTGCGAGTAATTACACTATTAAGAAACATTGGTGAAATCCCTAATACAAGTATCATTAGCAGACATTTTAGATCTCGAGTCATGTTGATATGAGAACTATTCGCACTAGTGCTCGTACCTTCGGTGATTTTCTTTGCTCTTTGGCGGCCTACATGCTTCTCACGGCTACCCTGCAGATGATCGTCGGCTAATTTGGGAGGACTAACGCGTGTGTTATGTCAGCTAATTAAGCGACTGCCACGCGACAATAATCTAATTATGGAAAGATTTGCAGCACGTCCAGGGTACGTGTCGCGTGTCAAACCCACATCACGTGGATGGTCCTGGATGGACAACATGCGTGCTACCATGGATCTAGCAATGAGCAGAGAAACAACCGCAACTTGATTCTGCTCCAAAATTGGCGCGTATACTTGATATAAGGTTAGTAAAATAGCCCAACCGCCAGTTCTCTCGGTTTTCAACATTCAGGTTCACTCTCTGTTTTCGTTCTTTGATCGTGAGGCCACATACGGCGCTTTTCATCTACGCATGCTATTTCATACACGCTCTCAGCACATGTTGTCCATGCAGTTGCTAGTTTCCTACGTGGCGACACATCAGTTCGCCCGCTCCTTGTTTTCTGGTGGTGTAATGAACATAGTCCTGCCATAGACGCCTGCTTCTTTCAGGACTTTGTGCCCAGTATATCTTTTAATCCTGTGAAAAACTGACCCATTTCGTGAGAAAGTTGATTCTTCCCAGTCTCTATCGCCTATCTGTCTCTCTGGGCTTTAATGGGTCGATGTATACTTCACAACCTGCGGCGGTATATGCGCAGCAAATGCGTAGTGGAATATGGCTCTAATAAGCCTCTCCGTATTGATCTCATGTGATATTGGATTGATTCGGAACAAATGGCTTGTCTCCACAGAATGCGGAGTTTTTCCCCGGTGCGATGGTAAATTAGCTAACATATTGAGGATAAAACCAAGTGAAGATAAATCGAGTACGGGATATCTCGACAAGGACTGATTTATACACTGGCGACCTTAATTAGAGCCCAATCTTTTTGATGACGACAGAATCAATGCCAAACTAATTACGAATATCACAACTTCGATAATAGTCTCGCGAAGCTTTCGCAGAGAATACGCGAGTCACAAGATGATGGCCATAAATGCGACAGACTTTGGCTAATGACGGTTGTACATTTGTTCCAATCTTACGAGGGACTCCTCTCGATGGGTCCACATCATTCGCATGCGTCTGGAGCATATAAAACTCAGGTGCTAGTAACCAGAGCGGTTGAAGCTGCACCCTACTCAAGTCTGAGACGGCTATGAAGCGAAATATACCATTTAATTATGATATGACAAATTGTTTGTGCGGTGTCCACTCGCTAAACATCTCTGAAACATATATGAAAAGAACGAAGACATGCAACAGTAAGCGCATAAGCGAGCTGTCAGATGTGCGAGCTTTTCGTAGCCGAGTCGCGCGATGCAGACGTCAAACAGGGATTTTCTGTAGACAGGCGTCACGCAACAAGGACCCTAGTCCAAACAGGACTTCAAGACATTGAGTCGTTGAAGACACTGTTGAATTTTGTGGATTAATAGCCGATGGCAATAATTCATAATAACTCTCTGGAAGTATACCATGATGGTTAGCCGGCAATTATGCTGTGAATCATTAGA
>JAKIRV010000035.1:0-91888 GCA_022577725.1 Wickerhamiella dianesei | reverse complement strand
ATTCGCAGTTTCACTGTATAGATTGCTTATACTTAGACATGCATGGCTTAATCTTTGATGCAAGCATATATTACTGGCAGGATCAACCAGATAACTATCTTTACCGTGCGATAGTGTTAGACACTGTTGCACTGTGCCCCGTGAGAGGCATAGTTACTAGATTGTATTTGTGACTTTAACCTCAATTACCGAAGTAACGTTAGTTTAAGACTTCAAATAGCCAATTTGGGTTTCCCAGTCGAGTTCCGTGAAGCAATGTTTCACATCGTCGACTTGGAAGGAAGTTCCGCTCAGATGATTCACAGCGTAATTACCGGCTAACCATCATGGTATACTTCCAAAGAGTTATTATGAATTATTGCCATCGGCTATTAATCCACAAAATTCAACAGTGTCTTCAAAGACTCGATGTCTTGAAGTCCTGTTTGGACTAGGGTCCTTGTTGCATGACACCTGTCAGGAGGGGTTCCCTACTTGACGTCTGCATCATGCAACTCGGCTCCGAGAATTAGATTCACACAGCTGAGCTTTAGCAATACTAGGTAACCCCAGACTTGCTCTTGCAGCTGCTCCATCGTCTTCTCATGAAGGTTGCATGCATGCGCGCTGTGTTGACACCTGTCAAACTATTTGTCATATGCAAGGTTTATGCAAGATCTTGGGACATTGACAAAATTAGATTAGCTTATCTCTGTAAAGATTCGTTTTGTGCCGCAACCCTCGTTCCCTACAGCCTCGTAGGAAGTCAAAGCGAAAGAGACCATTAGTATTCCCGGGCGCGGCTTGATGTCACAGTCTGAAGCACCTTCAGGAATTCACACTAGCGGGAACCGTACCATCTTGAAAGTGAACTCGTACCCTCGTTCTCACGTTGAGAGTGAGAAGGACATAATCGAAGAAGCTCGTTTATACGGTGACGTTTCCGTGCGTTATTTTCGCAAAGATTGCTATTGCCCCCCCACTATGTCACGTGGCGAAATAGACATACCAAAGCTTAACATTGTGATACTTTAGTGTAGTTCAATAATGAGCTTTAGTAGTTGGTGGAATCTGTTACTATTTAGAGATCTCGCATAGCTCTAGATCGATTGGAACGTCGACCACACTGGTGTGAGTCTTGGCAGAGACTACAGTGGTCTTCGTAATTTATGGATGTTAATTAGATATCATAACGACTGATAAGATATGGCATAACTATTATATGCATGTTTCAGAATATGGGGCCATAAATGCTCAATGCTGCTTTCATCGTCAAATCTATTCCGGTGTCTGTCGCTCCACGTCAGTGCAATATCACTTCTATGGGCGGCTGTAGTTGACCGACCATCACGCCATTGACATTCGCAGTGCCTCGTTCCGAATATGGAATAGAGTAACCGAACAATACAAAAGTAACGGAGACAGTGACTCCGTCCCTTTCTTTGAACATTACTCTCATCGCTCATCAGCCATCTCGGTAGCATCAGCGCCAGGTCGACAACCTTAGGTCACGTGGTTTCAGACATTGTTCAGCTCAACGGCAGTGGTAAGCTATGTAGCTTGGTTGTTCGTCTCTGGTCTGATTCGTTGTTTCGTCTCGATGTCAGATTCTTCTCCCTGGTCTCAGTTCAGTTTTATTTTTTCGGGGTAGCATTAATTATGGGTGTGCGTTCAGGCCAAGCCGACCACTGAAGGACGACAATGAATGAGCAGTCTCTTCGAAAAAGATTGTTACCTCACACTATTCACAATGGGTTCGGACCAAGGGATTGCAAGACACAGCGTTCCGCCCGATTGGCAGATATGAACAAATTGCGATATCGATAGTGCCAACTCAACAGCTGGAGTAAACAATGGAGTTGGAGTTAGATGGGAGGCTGGGAGGACGCTCTTACCTAAGCGCACACAGACGTGTGGAGTGGTGAAACAAAACCACAACTTGGACCGCCGTCTTTGGGATCTCCTAAAGGAAGGGAAGAATGGCGGACGAGGACAGGCAAGACTACCGAGCAGACCGAGTAGCTTTGCTACTCGCCAAACAAGCTGCGGAAGATGAGGCTCGACGCTCAGCCGCTTCCCAGAGGCATCTGCAGACCGAACTGGATGAGTTGAGTGACAGGCTAACTCGGACAGTAACTAGCTCCAGAAGTCAAACTGCCGCTCTCGAATCTAAGGTGAAAAAAGTTCGCGAAGATCAGGAAACATTGTCGAGTGTCCATGCCGCGTTAAAGGAGCGATTTGCGAACCAAAGTCTCCGTCTCAGTGCCGCGTTAACAGAGGCAGAAAATGCTCGCCTCCAGGTCCAGAGACTCCAACTCAGCCGAGAACGCGATGCGAAATTGGCCAAGACCGAGTTGGCGGAAACAATAGAGGCTCTGGAGAGCTCTTATACGCGTCTAGCTGTCGCGGAAGCTCGCATTGCAGAACTCGAGGCAGCGGAGGCTAATGTCGAGGCCGATGCGGATGGAAATCCTGCCGAGTACTACCGGAAATTGTACGAAAACCTTCGCGTAGAGATGGACGAGGTACTAGCCGAGATGGAGCGTCAAGCCCCCGCCATTTTGGATCAAGAGAGGGAGCTAAGTCTGGCGCAGGAACAACTCAATGCTGCCAAGGAGCGATTTGCCGACGCCAAGTCTTCCCAGAAAACCCTCGAGTCCGAACTCCAGATTGCTAAGGGACGGATTCGTGACCTCGAAACCGATAGGGAGCTCACCGAAAGACACGCCACAGACGTCACGAGGCAACTCGCCTTAGTGTTGACCAATGTCGAGCTAGCAAAGCTTGGTGAGAAACCACTGAAGGAGTCTGAACTTACTGAGCTTGACTCTCTCGATGACAGCGACGACAGCGAAGCTTTCCGTGTGATTAATCGCCGTCTTGTGCCGTTTAAGGATAACGTTGAGCTGCTCAAGCAAAACGAGAATCTCCTCAAGACAGTACGGAACCTTTCCAAGAAGTTGGACAGCCAGCAGGATGTGCTAGAGGCTACACAGACCATCGAGAAGCTCCAGGCGAAGCTAAAGGAGGTAATTGCGGAGCGTGATGAGCTCAAGAACCGCGAATACGAGCCTCAATCGATCGCTTCTCTCCCTTCTAGTGTCCCTGATGCCGACTTGGAAGCCAAACATGCCGCTGAGATGGCGAAGGCTGTTCAAGAACGCAAGGATGCTGAGAATGCACGCCAGGTCGCAGAGGATCTCAAGTTGGAGGCAGTTAGCCGCGAGGGCGAGGCGAAGAGACTTCTTCTCGAGGCCCAGGAACGTCTTGAAACTGCACGCTCTGACTATCTCGAACTCTCTGGTCGGTTCGCCAGTATTCAGAACCAACTTGGACGGGCAACAGAGCGTGGAGAGGCGCTTGAACGTGCACTTGGTGAGAGAGATGCGAGAATCAGCCAACTCCAAAGATCAGTTGCTGCTGTTGAAGCCGAAAGGGCACTGTGGAAAGAGGATGAACAGAGACTCATCGCAGAGGCACGTGCCCAGACTCGTGCGGCCACTGATATCCAGGCAGCATTGCAACTGGCCCAAAAAACCGGTCGGGAAAATGAACATTCGCTCGCAGAGGAGTTTGAGAGACGTCTCGGAACACAGATGGCCCAGTTGGAGGCGCTGGTCGCCCAGAAGGGCTCTGCTGAGGAGATTGACGCGCTCAAGACTGAGGTGGAAGCAGCCCAAACGGAGGCTACTTTCGCCAAAGTCCAGCTCCGAGAGAATGAGGAACTTCTCGAGAAAACAAAGTCTGACATGTTTGTGCTCCAGGCAAGTCTCGAATCGACTAGACGCGACCTTGAGGCGAGCAAGAAGGATTTAAGCACCGAATGCGACCGGACCAGTGCTCTCAAGGCCGAACTCGAGACCGCCACAGGCGAGGCTGCGAAGGCAAAGGCTGATTATGTCCAGGAACAGCACGAAGTTACGATGGTTCGCGATGAACTCGACGGACTCAATGAGGAACTCGAGAGAACGCGTCAGGACCTCGTCAGACTCGAAGAGCAGCTCAAGACCGCTCAGTCACAAGCACAGTCTGCTCAAGAGGCTGAAAAGGCCGCTCGAGAGGAACTTGCAAGCGCCCAATCCACTGCAGCTCCCGTTCAAGATTCATCTGCTCTCCCATCTGAACTTAGTGCCAAGGAAACTGAGATTGCAGCTCTCCGTGAAGAGCAAACCAAGTCTGAGAACCTTTTCAAGTCTCTTCAACAACAACTTGCGGAGGCTCAACAGAAGCTTGCGACTGTACCTGACAATTCGAGCGAACTTGCGGCGAAACTTGCCGAGGCGCAATCCGACATTAGTGCCAAAGACGCTAAAATTGCCGAACTGGAAGAAAAGGCTGCCACTTCTGGTGTGGCTGATTCACTTCCGGCTCCTTCAGGTGAGGAGGCTGAACTGGCCAAGGGACTCAGTGGAGTTGCTTCAGAGGAGCAAATTAATGCATTCCGGAACATGGTCGCCAGCTCTGAGCGCGAACGCTTAAAGGCGCCTTTCAGGACGAAGATAGAGGAGGCCCTTGCGAAACAGCGTGAAGAGCTCCAAAGGTCTATGGATGCTGAAAAGGCTGAAGCTGTGAACAAGGCCAAGGAACAGACGAAGGCTGCGGCAGAGATGCGCGTCAAACTGAAACTTCAGCAACTCGACCGGCTCAAGGACGAGAATCAGAAGTTGGCTACGACTGTTCGGAAACTGAAGGGAGGTGTGGACGTTCCTGTTGCCATGACCACAAGTGGAGTCATGACTGTGCCTGATGAACAGCGTAAACAGCAGCAGCAGCAGCAGCAACAACAACAACAGCAGCCGCAACTCCCTCCACAACCTCGTTCCCGTAACCAGGATCAAGGCCAGCAATTCCAGTTTGCGCAATTCCAACAACATCCGAACCAGGGTCAATATGCTCCGTTCCAACAGGGCCAGTTCCAGTTCCAAAGTCATAATCAGAATCAGAACCAAAACCAAGGTTCTCGCCAAAGGTCAAATGGCCCTGGGAATGGGAACTCTCCTGGACTGAATCGACCTCAACTAAACAGGTTCGGACGTGGAGGTAACAACCAGAGCAAGAGGCCCATGTCTGCGTCGGGAAACCCGGACCAGACACAAAAAAAACGACGCGATGAAGCCAATGGCAATTGATAACTTATTTATACTATAATAATTTTTTTTTTCTTCTTCATGTCTGATGTTACAACTCTACTCCGCTTACCAGCAGTGTGGATAAGTACTCGAGGAGAATAATAAATAGGCACAACAGCGATGAAATGCAGTAGTGCGAAATGCCCGTTCCGATATCGAGCCAAGAGCCTTCGTCGACGACCAAATAGAAGAAGTTGAGCGAAAGCAAGTCAGAGACTGCAACAACCATCGAGAAGAGTGCGTACTTGGGAAGACGAACTTTGAGGTTAACAATTCCCAGGCTCACTGAAAGGACAATGAACGGAACAAGGATCTTGAAGATGAGCAATGCACCCATGGCAAACGGATTGAAAATGGGAATGAGTCGATACACACTTTCTAGAGAGAAGGATGAGATCGATGCCACATTGCCGGTGCCAAAGAAGCCAATGTGGGTCAAAAACATAAATGTGACTGCCATGCGAACGTGACCTAGACGCATTCCTTGCTGGTCCTTTGGCGCCAGTGCAGACTCAAGTTCGGTCCACGCAAACAGCATTAGCGAGAAGGCCACATAGAAGTAGCCCTCGTAGGAGATGCTGAGAATGATCATCGCCGGACTGAATACCATGAAAATGCTCAACATGCGGAACTTGTAATTAGACACGGGAGATAGCGAATGCATGAACGGAGCCACAAGAGAGAATCCGAGAACCATCCATCCCAAAAGCTGACTTCCAATCGGTAGACCCTGGCGAGCCTGGAGACTGAGAATAGATGTTCGAGTCACGATAATCGCCAAAATAGTGAGGCTCAATTGAACACCAAGTGCAACAACCGTGGTTCCACTGAGCTGCACCTTTGAAGTCAGGTATGCAATATAACCAAAGCTCAAAAGGGCCATGACGGTGCCTGCACCTATGAGCTGCTCGACGCTTTCAGTTTTAACCACTGGAAGTACCGTAAACACGGATAAAGCCGCACATGATGCCACCCATAACAAAGATACACGCCAATGTGACAACGCTATGCGCCAGTTGGACACAAATGGCCATGGGGCATATACTCCGAGCAAAAGCAGCGAGTAGATTTCGCGATGGAAGTAACCCAGAACCATCATTTCGATTTGGGCAACACTCACAAGAGCACTCAAGTACTGCTTGATGCGATTTTCCTGTCGGGACGGAAGAAGCTTCCACACTCCGCTTGTAACAGTGGGCCAGTTGACGAGAACAGAGTGCCAGAAGAAGATCGGGAATACCGCATACAAATAGTAATTGAGTGGTGCGTTTTGGAGACGAAACAGACCCACAAGACCCGCCATCACAAGGACGGCAGTAGCCGAAAGGAGTGACGAGTGGCGCGACTTGAGCTGACGCGTCTGTTCATCGACAACAAACAACCAAAGGAAGCTTGTTAGAGCAAATGCAATCCATCCCAGAAAACCGAGGGTAACTATTGACCGCAAAAGCAGCCAGTTATACTGCTGGAGATAGCGCAAACCCTGCAAACCTGCCGTCATGAGCTCCTCAGCTGCCACAACTGCTGCTTTGTAGTCTCCCGAAGCAATCAGTTCCTCTATAAGCTCGCGACGGTGCTCCACAGAGTTGTTGAGTGACAGAGGAGCAAACGGCTTGTAACTGAGTTGGGCACTTGCGACCTTGTTCTGTTTCACGAGATACTGTTCGGCGATAGAATACGCATTTTCCGCCAGGGCACGTGCTTGAGACGCTTCAGGAGCATCGATATAGGCCAACGGCAATTCTCCAACCGAGTTCGCAGGATAATCGATGCCAACCAGGTACGACATGAGAGAGGCAATATCGGCCTGGTTGATATCCGCCTCGACAGGTTCCTGCTTGACGGCTTTTCCCCATGCAACTACGGGTGTACGGGTATTATTCGGATGGCCATCGCCATGAGAACCAAAGTCGCTCATGCCATGATCCGCAGTAAATAGCCAAGCCGTTTCGCCATCTCCGTAGAAGTCGTTGACAGTCTGCTCGAGCTCGCGAATCTTGCCATCAATATACTTGATGTTATCGTAGTACTCACTCGAGTACGGACGGTACGAGTGGCCTGCAGTGTCGATACCCAACAAGTGCAAAAAGAACACAATTTTGTCGTCATGGAGTTCCTTGTTCAACGTAGCGTTCGTACGGGCCTCTGCGAACATCGCGTCGACGTTATTGAAGACAAACGCGTCTAGTTCAATACTGGACCGCGTAAAGTCTTCATAGGTGTGATCGTAGCACTCAGCATCGACGCGTCCAGGTTCAGCACCGTCGCTAAACATTGGCAAAATGTCCGGAGATCCCCACGACCACGTGTGTCTACTCTGGTTGAACACAGAATCAAAATTGACAGGATTTGACTGCCATCCTTTTGTTACTGCCGACACGTCCTCGTAGAATCCGGCAATGAGGGCAACGTGGCCAGGTCGGGATTCAGTAGGCATACGCGTATGCGATATTCCATGGGGGAATGCGAGCATTTTCTCGCGTATGAACGGAGCCAGATACTCCAACTCACCAGTAGCAGGATGTACCATTGGTTCCATGGCCTTGTCTGCACGTAAACCGTCTCCAACGATCAAGAATAGACGCTTGGCTGGAGCAGGCGTGTCAGGACTAAAGTGGCGCATACCATGGACCAAGGGACTCACAAAGTAGATGTCGAAGATGGACCATAGGTAGACCAAATGGAATACGATACCGATCGACAGCACCGACCATTTTGTGAGCAGGGTCATGGCTGTGGATGTGGTGCCAACGAGAAGGGTCCCAAAAGGACGATGATTATTATGGCAGGTAGTAGGACACGTGGGGTTAGGGCCCAACCACGTAGGTACTCAAGTTGTTGGGTGGCCCCATATACACCTGGTAATAATGTGCATTTGAGAAAGGTTTCTCTAAAGTTTTGGTTCTAGAATAAATATTAGTTTTTGCGTGGGATGGTCTTGATTATATTCGAGCACTCCTTCGAGTCCTCGACCCATTGCTGAAGATTCGCTTGCACAGTCTCTAACCGTGATAGCATCTCCACCACCTGACTGGGATCTGAATTTATACTCAAGGCGTCACCCAGTACGCGGAAGTGTTGGTCGGCAGCAATTCTATACGCGTCCCACACCGCTCGTAACTGTTCAGCAGCCATTGCCTGTTCAGCAGCACTTTGCGCAGTATTTTGCGCACCTCTGGGTGTACCTGTTGCATTACTGGGTGGACCCTTTCGGTTGAGTTGTCTGGGCATTCGTGCCGGTCCTGCCGGCATCGCACCAGAAACACTGTTAAGATCAAAATTGCCATTGGTTTGCGTAAAGGGCGGAACTCCTCTGAATCCACTCATGTCAAAACGACTCCGTTTAGCAGCAGGAGAGTCCTGGGGTTCTTCGGCACTCGCACTACGCTTATGACGCTCATTAGATTCCTTTTGTTGGAAATCAGCGCCAAATCTATGCTGGGAGAAAGGATCATAGGGACGACGAGGCACGGGGATCTCTTCGTCCGACGATGACTCCAGAGGATCTGGGGCATGAACGCTGCCAGGAATTTCTTCCTCTTCTTCGTCGGTTGATCCAGTCAGATCAATGACAGTTTCTGCATTGAACGCTTCCTTCATATGTGCCTTCCGTGACTGGTTTCTCGTGCGAGCATTGAACTGGGGTTGTTGCTGTCGAGGAGTCGAATGAGGTTCCGGAGTCGAACGCGAAGAGCCACTGAACCCGTTTTTACCTCTGTGGCTCTTACTTGGATATGGTCTCTGTTGCTCGGGTATACTTTCCGAATCGAACCGAGTCCTTTCTGGACGGCGACGGCGACTGAATTCTTCCGTATTCACATTGGCACTCGAAGCAGCTTTAGCCGCTCTTTTAGCTGCCTCTGATCGAGGCATTCCAGCATCACCATCGCCATGGCCATTCTGGTTTTGGTTTTGGTTTTGGTTTTGGTACGGGGTTGGTCCCTGAGGCGGTTGCGCGAATGGAGGGTTTGGAAACGCGTAGTTGAAAGTTTCGTCGTTTCCAGACCTTTGGCGTTCTTCACGGACCTTATCGAGTCGGAGTTGGCGATCATAGGCCTGTCTTTTTGCCGGATCGGAGAGCACAGTGTGCGCGTTTAAAGCTCGTCGAAACTGATCGACGTCTGCGTTCGGACCTCGATCGGGATGGTGCTGTAACGCGATGCGATGATACGCCAGTTTTATTTCTCGAGTAGTCGACTCCGTAGACACGCCAAGAACGGCATAGTGCGAGTCGGAGGACATGCGATTCGCACGCAGGCGGATAGCGCTACAAAGAGAACGAGGGTGCGCCAAATTACGCTATCGTCATGTGACTACTGTTCAGAGAGAGCGGAAGGAAGCATGTGACTATGACGCATGGTGCATCGGGGGAGGGATCCTAGGACCCAGGATCTAGAACCCAAACCATGTCACTGGACCTTTTACTTGGGATGCAATGATAAACTGTAACTTCGACAGGTTTGAGTTTGTGGCGATTTAGTTGCATCAGATGTGACAGTTAGGCGTTCGAGTCTCTTGCGGCTTTTCACTCTGCGGCTCTCAAACTCGAATGGTCCCAGCGAATTGTGCGTGTGTGCATTAAGAAAATATCCGGCTAGAGTTGGGGGCTGTGCCTGAATTATAAAACATGCCCTTGTCATTCGCCCCATGGTACATCACTTGTTGACGGGGTTTTGTCATTTGAGAATCTGATCAGTTTACGCCGCATTTGTTATGCACGTTCCTGCGGCAACTTTGGTTGCGCATAGTTACCGGCTGAGTCTCGGCTAAACGACCGTTTCCATTTCTGTTCCAAGTCTGTTGCACCACCACTGCGGGGTCGCATTGATTCTTCGAGCGGGGAGATCGAGAAATATTCGATCTGTCAGGAACGGTTCCCCTGCAGAAGTTCATCGAGTTGTTGTGATCGTCGACTAGCTAAATTTAGAACATCGACTTAGACATGGACCCCCCCTTCCCGTTCCCATTCCCATTCCCATTCAAAACGTCACACGGCAAAAAGATCGGAAGATTGTGCACAATCTTGATCGTTTGCGTGCCGTGTTTCATCTCCAGAAATGTCCGCAGATTGCTCTGGTACAGCGCAAACTACCTCCCCAGAGCTGCTTATAGCCGGCATTATCCGGTTGTCGCATTTTACGAGACTACGAAATTTTTCATCGTTGAATGTGCATCAAAACTAGCCCTAGTCCGTGAATTTCCGGTTCTTGGTTGTCAATTTGGAATACGATTGGCCCCGCCCGCATTTTGGGAGCGGACGTTATTTATTATTATTTTATCCCAACTGCCCTGCATCATCTCCACTTTGACTCCACCACACTCCGCATCAATCAACGGGTTAAATACGGGGTTCGAACGCGCCTTTAGCCACTATCTGAGTCTAGGGTAATATTTTCTATATTTTTGGAAAATGTCGCCGTCAGTTGTGGGGTCGGACGACTCGCAGACGCTTGTGATCAGCCCCTTGTTTGGCGAGGACAACCGGTATGTGGAGTATCGCATCGAACAGCACTCAATTTCGGCTCCAACGTCCATTGACACAAACGTTGAATCCGCGAAAAGTTCCGCTCCCACCAGTCCGACCAGCCCGACCGGTCCGAGCGGTCCAGTTGTTCCGACCGTTCCGACAAGTCCTGTGGACGCTACTCCGGCGGAACCTACGAGCCCCATCCGACCTGGAGCCAGTAAAGAAGACGGGTTTGATCTTGTGAGGACGGTTGTTGATGGTTCGCGGCTGACGGACGAAGTGGAGGAGAAATACCTGCTTCGCCACCCCGTTGGGAGACAAAGTCCGCAGTGTCCCAAGCATCTGAGGAGTCTGACGATCATTGACTCAAAAAAGGCCGGCAAAAACGGAACTGGCGACTTGTATTTCGGGGTTCTGAGCCCGCTCCTTCACGAGTTGGGCTGCAGTCACGTCTACGTTGCCACAAATGGCCCCAACACCATCCGTGAGCATGCGCAGTCCTTCTCAAGTTCGGCTACTGTCGTCATAATAGGCGGTGACACCTCTGTCCACGAGTTTGTCGACGCGTTACCGGAACAGTCTCTTCGGCAGGACATGCGTCTCGTGGTTATTCCCACTGGCACGGGAAATGCTCTGGCCCTATCACTCGGAATCACGTCGCCGATCGTTGCCATGAGAAGGTTACTCATGGGTAATTCGAACGACTTCCGTCCACTGGCATCGGTGCGATTGCAGTTCCCCAACGAGCCAATGCCGACGTTTTCATTGGTGGTGGCGAGCTGGGGCCTGCACTCGGCAATTGTAGCCGACTCCGACACGCCTGAGCTGCGCGAGTTTGGCAATGAACGGTTCAAAATTGCTGCTCGAAACAATCTCGAGGATATCAAACAGATCTATAAGGGCACCGTGATTGGCGACGAAGCTGCCGAAGCGCATGCTGGCTACCCAGAACACTCGTACCTGCTTTTCACCACTGTGACCCAACTCGAACCTGGGTTCCTCATTTCTCCCCGCTCTGATCCACCTTCATCAACAAAACTTTGGGCCGTACGTATTCCGGTTTTAGACGATCCCAAACACTTGATGGATATCATGTACAAGGTCTACGACCATGGTGCACACACTTCTGATGAACGTGTCGCGTACTTTGGTACTTCCAAGCCCACACTGGTCGAGGTAGACGCGTCGAACGAACCGCGGATGCGTCGATGGTGCATTGATGGTCGCATCGTCACATCAGAACCCGGTACTGTGCGCATAGACGCTCCTTCACTCGTGTGCAAAGGCTGGGATCTGAAAATTTTAACGTGAAATCTTGTTGAATTGGTGACCGTTGTAACACTCGCTTATTTATCTTCGTTTTTATTTCGGTCTCCCCGCATTTTATGTAGGTACTGACATAGCATGCACTCCGGAAGCCCCAGTGGAGTATGCATTATGCAGGGTGATCTCGGCAGGTCGTTTCTGGGTACTTCCGCTTAGTGAGCATGCCTCTCCCCCCAGAAGAGCTGTCCTCCTCCTCCCATCGGTTTAGATACACAGTTCCATAACCGGGACTGAATAGAAATATTGTCGCACAGATATGGCTGCAGATACTGACGCTCGACTCAAGCAATTCCAGGCCCACGCCCTAGAGGCATTTGAGCAGGCTGATTATGCGGAACTTTATGGTCTCGAGTACCCAAAGAATCCCGACGACTGGACTCCTGCGCATGTCAATGTCCTTCTCAAGTTCATGACTGCGAATGACAACGACGTGGCTCTTGCCCAGGAGCAATTGCTCAAGACACTCAAGTGGCGCAAGGAGACTGATCCGTTGAGTGCAGCCTTCAAGGAGAAACACGACGCCGCATTTGAGCAGCTGGGTGTGATCACTAGGGCCCCAGCTGGACGCATCATAACCTGGAACCTGTACGGCTATGTCAAAAACCCACGTGAATTGTTTGCGAGACACGACGAGTTTATCCGCTGGCGTATTGGTCTTATGGAAAGGGGAATCCGCTTCATTGACCTGTCCAAGCCCCAGGATGGCAGCACGATGGACCAGGTCCACGACTATATGAATGTTTCGTTCTTGCGTATGGACTCGGAGACGCGTACCACTACCAAAGAAATCGTCAAGATGTTCCAGGACTATTACCCGGAGTTTCTGGCGAACAAATACTTTGTTAACATTCCCCTGTGGATGATGTGGGTGTTCAAATTCGTTCGTATGATGATGGCGACCGAAACGGCGGAAAAGTTCCACATTGTCAACAATGGCAAGGATCTCAAGTACGACTTGGGCGATTGGCTTCCGACCGCCTATGGTGGAACCGGTCCCACTCTTCAGGAGATGAGCATAGAGGGCAAGGACGCTAAAGTCCCGGATCTTAATGAGAGTCCGGAACTGGTAGAAAAGCCGCAGTCTCAAGAGGTTCCTGCTGCCGAGAAACCTGTGGAGGTATGATTTTTTTTTTTTTATGATAATGAGAATTAATTTAGTGTAGCAATTACAACAAAAATAAATATGTACAACGACCAGCGTCGTATCTTCAGACCTAAACGCGCCAATATCTGCCGTGGCAATCCGGCTTTTCATACGAGATAGTTCCTGTCCACGCCTCGTCGGTTTCATTATATGGCACCAATGGCAAGTCATACGGTAACGGCAATTCGGATACGCTAGAGTCCCTGATTAAAACTCCAAGCTCATAATTTTTGATCCAGAACGTTTTCCGACTCTTGTTTTCAATTCCCCAAGCGGCAGGACTCAAGTTCGCCGACGTGGCCAGATACCACTTGACCTTGTCGTTATCGTCAAAACCAACATATGTTTTGATATGTGGAGAGGCGCGACATCGTTCACCGTGCCAATGGTACAGTTCTTTCCTGGTTTCCTCATATGCTTTGAGAGAAGACGCAGATCCTGCGCGGTTGCAAAAGATCGAGCCTCCGCTAACATAGCCATCAAAGCTGTTGGCGACTTCCTTGACAGTTGGATACACAATTTTGATTTGACGAGTACGCATCACGTCTTTCATCATTTTCTGGTATGTGGAACGCATGCATTGCGAACTTAAAGCAGATGCCTGGCACACGACATAAGTCGTATCAGTTGGAACACTTGCCCTGAGTTTACCCAAACCCCATTTGAGTTGATCCCTATCGAAATTTCCCGGTACAGATCCAATCAGAGCCACGGAATTATCATCCACCACAGACCCAAAATCGAATTCGCGAAGCTTTTCGACTAGTTTGTTAATGTGGCTGTTGTGATACGCCTGGAGGTATTGCAGGAGATCAGTCTGAAATTGCGATTTTTTGGGTGATGGTTTCTTTGGGATTCGTCCAGATCTCCATGCTGCTTGAGCAACATTACGCCATTGAGCTGCAATCAGGTTACCAGTGTGGATAACAACCTCCACCGTATCCGCAAAGAAGTTCACCATCATCTTCGTGTGATGACTGGCGTACAGATCCGGCAGCCAGATCCGCTGGATCAACATAGTTCGGTCAACAATTCCATCAATTCGGATTTTTAGTTGGTGTGTCGACTCCTCCAGTGATCTCATGCCGTGAAATACGCGGATACCATCGTCACCGAGATCAGCATCGGGATGCAGGCGGTCAATGAACCATTCGGGGTCAATCTCGAAATTGAACTGCCATGTTTCGACAAGATCCTTCTGGCCCACGAGGTCCTCGACCGTAACCGTATCCGGCTCGCTACCTAGATCACGGATAGCCGACAATTGGTACCTGCCCATCGCAACCCAAGATGATTCCGGGGTAGGCGCCAACGGACAGCACCGTACGCGCGTGGCTGCTTTTAGTGGCCGTAATGCGTTTGAGGGGTTAAAAGCCTGTGCCCTAAGCCCTTTTGGTCAGCAAATTTCACTTTTTCTCTGGGAGAAATGGCACCATAGCTGGGCGGGTTACATAACCGCAGGGGAGAAAAAAAATTGGACCCCCCTCAGCAGAAGGAATATCCCAAACGCCTCCCAGGTGAGTATTATATCACGCGAGCAGCATCTTTTTCCACCTTCTACATCTCTGTTCATTAAATTCCAAGATGGTTTTGGCTGTGGACATTCTTCACCCTGCTCCTCAGACTGAGGCCCAGAAGCACAAATTGAAGACTCTTGTGCCTACTCCTCGCAGCTACTTCATGGACGTCAAGTGCCCTGGCTGCCTTAATATCACCACTGTGTTCTCGCATGCCCAGACGGTTGTGACCTGCGGATCCTGCGCCACCGTGCTGTGCCAGCCTACCGGCGGTAAGGCCAAGCTCACTGAGGGCAGCTCCTACCGCAAGAAGTAAACTTGTACAACTTGTGGCATTACGACCAAAAAACCCCCCAAGAGAACACAAAAGTTAGTCAAAATGGCATGCGGCAGCTAGCGTGGCCACCTCTTTGACAGAGGCTGGGGCACCAGATTCCAAAAAAAAGGTGAGAGACCGACCGTGATAATTGGCAACGACGGACGGGTATAAGTGTGCCGTAATTTTTATTGATCGGGTGTTGTGTCTCTCTCGTGCCTCTCACCGTGCTGCTTCCTGTTGTATATTGCTATCTATCTATATATTGCTCGTACCTAAATGTTCGACCTTTTTTTTATTCAGTCGGTATTCTATTCGGCTGTGACTTTGTCTAAAGTTCGTGTAGTATCTGCTATTTGCCGTTGTCGTCGTCCGACATTATTTGCGGCTATTAATTGCCACTATTATTTCCCGCTATTTCCCACTAGCCCTCTTCACATGGACGTTGCCATCGAACCCGATATCGCAAGTCTGTCTAGAGCCTCTCGAGAGGCTGCAATTTTCCAGTCACCTGATCTCCAAATTCCCCTCAGCTTACGCGTGTCGAATACCACCACCTAAAGGTGAGCTAAGCTTTCCCATCGCGACACGTCTATTTTGAAAATGCGCGGACTTGTCCAGCTCCTGGTACTCGCGTTTGCGTCTTTCGTGGCGGCATACAATGAGCTTCTGCCTCCTCACGGTAAGATCTGCTACAAGGAGCACCTCAAGCCTGGTGACGAGTTCGGTATCTCGTTCCAAGTCGGTTCTCGCGACAAGTCCGAGTCTGACCAGCTTGTTGCGGACTTTTGGGTGACTGCTCCTGGCGGACAACGCGTGGTTGACCTTGTACAGGTTCCCGATGCGAAACCGGCGATTCCTGTCCCCAGTTCTGGCGACTACGAGTTCTGCTTTGGCAACGAAAAGTCCGGAAAAGCGACGAAGGATGTGACGTTCCATATCAATCACCAGTGGGCCAGCGAGCTTCGCGATGTCAAGTACAACACGCTCGATGGCCAGATCAAGCTGCTGGACCGGCTGATCCAGGACATTGGCAGTGAGCAGGACTACCTGATGATCCGCGAGCGTACGCACCGTAATACTGCCGAGAGCACCAATGACCGGATCAAGTGGTGGAGCATTCTGCAGCTCGCCGTGGTTGTGGCCAATGCCGTGTTCCAGGTCTTCTATCTCAAGCGTTTCTTTGAGATCAAGTCGAATGTTTAGCTTCTAGCTCCACCTCTCCTCTTCATACATTTACGCATAACTAAATTACAACTAAAGACAAAACACCGCCCATCACGAAAAACCTGGAGATAACAGCCTAACCCGGTTTAGATGCTGCGTGTAGGTAATGACGAGTTCCTGAAGGTGCTTGCACAGCTTCTCCAGACGGCTGAGTCGAAGGGATCCGTCTACCTCGAGCAAAAACGGCTCACACGTCATGGAGCCGATGCGAAGCTCGATGTTCACGAGACGGCTCCGTTTCCGCTAATCTTCCGGGCAACCGACGGAGCAAGAGACAAAAAGAAGCGAAAGGGCGCTAGTACTGTTGTGGAGGCAGCAGACCTCGACGCGTTTTGGCTCGCCTACGCTGACGCCCTCAGAACAGGCATGTCTGGCCTGCTCAAGAAGGACAAGAAGAAGGCACGCACTAAATAAACTTCTGGTGACGGGTGCTGGCGCCTGTTCCCTGAATTTATGGCATCTTGTAGAATTTCGTTCGTATATAATTCGTACTTTGTTGTTCTTTTGAGCTAAGTTTTAGGACTCATGGTGGGAGGTGTTCTTTTGAAAAAGAACCAAAACTTTGGTGGCAATTGACTCCGTCAATTGGATTCGTTTAGATAGTTGTGTATGAGGAGAAGCATACTCAGAGAATGTTTTTTGAATTGACTTTCGTTTGGATGGTAGTACGAGAGGAGCAGTCTAGTCGAAGAATGTTCTTTTGAAAAAAAACCAAAACTTTAGTGGCGATTGACTCCGTCAATCGGTTTCGTTTGGATAGCACACGAGGGATAGATATTTAGTTAGAACCCCAAGAATCTTGGGTGGATGGTAGTGCAAGGAGCAGTCTGCTCAGAGATGTTCAATCGTTAACGAACCATGATTAGAGGCAATCAAGTTCATCGTTTGAATTTCGTTCAAATGGTAGCATGTAAGGAACTAGTACTCCGAGGGGTTTCTGAAAAGAACCAAACCCTCCGAGAACAAAGTTTGTCAATTGGGGTCGTTTGGATAGCAGTGCCAGCGGCATACTCAGGGAACGTTCTTTTGGAAAAGAACCAAAACCTTTGTGGCAATTGACTTCGCCAAATGAGTTTTCAGGATGGTCCTTAATACGAGAGGAACAGTGTAGCATATAGTTTATCTGAGCCACAATGTCTCTCTCCATTCGCGTCACACTGCAGCGAGAAGAAAAAGCCTGTCAGAAGTCCAGCACTCAGACTGTGTTCAACTGCCATTCTTCCCGAATCCCCTCAATCAATTGGCGTAGCCAATTGGAACCAAAGTTTTGCTTCTTTTTTAAAAGAAGACAACACACCGAACAAGGTTGTAATCAAAAAGCTGAATCCGCTGCTCTGATCGGTTGGCTACACCAATTGGAACTAAACTACTCCAAAGAAGACAATTAACCAAGCAAGTTATAGCTTCAAAAAACACCTGAGCGCACAATTGAAACACTCCAACGAAGACGTTACCATAAAGAAAAAAAAAAAAGTTTAATTCGTTCAATTCATAAAGATATTTACATCGATTACACGCTCGTCTCCACCTTCGGGGGCAACGGCAGGTTGTCATTACTATTATTCTTGTTGCCCTCATGCGGCGGCTTAGTCCAGCCCGGCTGGACGCGAGCCACTGGTTTCTTGGGATCCTTTGCAGACGCAGGCGACTCCTTCGAGTTTGTCTTTGGTGCCGGAACTGCCGGACGAGGTTTCGGTGACGCAACGTGGCCAGCGTGTCCACGGGGGACTGCTCCAGCGCCCTGAGTCCTAGACTGGCCATTTGTAGCTGCTCGCGCCTGCGCGGCTGCCTGGGCCTGTTGTCGTTGTGCCTGAGCAGCTGCCTGCGCAGCCTGGGCCTGCGCAGCCGCTTGGGCCTGGGCCTGGCGATTCGCCAGAGCAGCCTGGGCCGCCAAAGCCTTACGACGCTGTTCCTGTGCCTGTTGAATGCCCTCGTACGCCTTGGCAGTGAGCATGGCGCCAAACCGGAGACGTTGAACTGGCTCCGGAATGCCATTGAGGCGGGCAATGTCGTCAAACACGCGACTGCTGTGTTCGGCCTCGTTCTCGTTGTCGAACTTGTAGCGGTCAACGAACCGTTGGTGCGCCTCGTCGTTTCCAGATGGCGTAGGAGGAGCGCGAACAAGACCCTTGCGGTCAATAAATACGAGACCATTGCGGTCTATGCGCTTCCGGTAGGCTCCCGCAGTGAGACGCGGAAGCTCAACAGTGTCATCAGCCAACGCAACGTCTGGCGCGTCCTCCTCAACGAGGACATCGTCGCCGCGGTGGACAACGTCGAACACATGGACATCGCTGCGAAGAACAGAGCGCTTCGACGACAACAGCGGCGGATACAGCGACTCAATCGGCGAGTACGCTGCCTGCTGTTCGCTGATGCGGGCTGCAATCGCCTTGTCGCGCTCGTACAGCGACAACGGCGGATCAAAGTAGTCGAGCCACGGAACATTGTCCGACAAGTTGATCCAGCCAATGTCCTTGGCAGCCTGGTCCTTTGTCTTGGCCGCAATGAGTTTGCGCAATGCCTCTGCCCGCTCGTGTTGCTGGTGTTCGAGCGTCACCACCTCGAGATCCGGAATACGTGAAGGCGCCAGTCCTCCACGATCCTTTTCGGCAAGAGACGCAGCGACCTTCTCTGCAGCAGCTGCACGAGCTTCGCGGGACGACGACGACGACGATGACGACGACGACTGCTTTGACGACCGCTCTTTTTCCTTTTCGCGTGCAGCCAGCTTCTCGCGTTCGCGTTCCTCGCGTTTGAGTTTCGCGAGTTCCTCTTTGCGGCTGCGTTTCGGCGCGTTCACGAGGAGCTGCTCATCGCCGTCAATGCCCAGCTTGCGTTTCAGGGTCTTGAACTTGATCCGCTGCTCGAACACGTCCAGTTCGGTTTGCACAAGCAGCAGACGCGATTGTTCACGCTTTGCAATGAGTTTAAACAGGTTCTGGGCCTGTTCCATCTCGCTACGAAGGCGGCGGAGGCGCTCAGAGCTCTGCTGGTCCGTGCGTCGCGTTTTGCGCGTCTGGCGGATCTCGCGACGTCGGAAACAAACGTACGGATCGTTGTCGTCCTTTTCGACATCGGTCTCGAACTTGAGAGACGGGAAAATCGTCTTGCCGTGGCGCTCGATCTTGCGTTCCTTCCAGTGGTCGTAAATGCGCTCGCCAAACAGCCGGAACGACGTCGCGACTGTTCGGTGCGGATTCGGAGTGTATTTCTTTGTGTAGAGCGTGGCCCGTGACTCGGCGAGCAGTCGATTGAGATTGAGCGGGTCCTGTTTCGCGTTGCGTTTCTCGGTCTCAATCTCTTCCAAAATTGCCTGCTCGAGCTCCTTGTACGCGAGCACGAGGTTGGGGTCCGTAGCTAAAAACGGCTGTTTTTCTTGCACCGTTGAGTCGAGCAGGTAACTGATCATCTCAAACTCGTCCTCGGAGCATTTCTGTTTCGCTTCAGTGATGTCCTTGTTGAGCACGTCGTTCAAGAACGTTTCGTCACGTTCGTCCATGCAGTACGGACAGCACTCGGCATCATCAACGGTAGCAGAACTACGAATGTAACTCTCTGGTTCGGTCCAGCCGACCTTGTAGTATTTATCATAGTCTGGCCACTTGGTCGTGGCCTTGGGGGTGGGAATATAAACGCGTTTCACCGATTTGTCGTGCAATGCTGCTGTTGTGGCGTTAATAACGGCCTGAAGATGGTGTTCCTCTTCCTCGCCCTTTTCAACACCGGTCTCAACGCCCAGCACTTCTCGCTGGACGAATTCACTGACATTGGGCACGTCCTTTTCCCACAGCACCCTCAGCGACTGTTTCAAGCTGATTTTTCGGTGGCGGAATCGTGCGGACGAGCCAATGCCATTGATGGCGGCAGCAGCAGAGCTCAGACTTATCGGTGGCGTGCTTCCATTTGTGGTCACTGCCGAAGTCATATACGAGTGACAGCGATCAATTCGTGATTTGGGTCGATCTGCGTCAATTATGTCGCGCAGGACGCAGGGGGTATTTTTAGTGATGGGCTCTAATGCAGCGTAGATCACAGTTTTGACAAGTCGATCCTGCACGAAGAAATAAATCACGTGCTGGTTGGAAGAGTCAGTCCACACACACTAAGCTTTTTGCCCAGCAGCTAGCCCAAAATCCGATTAGGCTATGCGGAAACCGTGGCCAGGTGAAAAATTGCACACGGGTTGACGTGTCCAAACTTGGCAGGTCTTTTGGCTGCAAGTCGTGGTAGTTTCGGGGTCCCCAGTGCAGGTGGGGCGACAAAACCCACGGTTAATATCGGCAGACCAGAATTTAAAAAATAAAATGTAGAACCAGACGCCAAATAAACGCCGGTTACACTGTTTTTTCAAGCTCCGTCTGGAGGGGGAAGGGGGTTGGGTTGGCAGATGTGAGGCTTGTCACGCTGGTGCCAGCACTCGCTTCTGATTGGGTGAGACGGGCCTAGTCCGATTTTGCGGGCTACTTGCCGTGATGCCGTTCCCTGGGGCTATGTTATAACGCCTCCAAGACAACCTGCCGCTTCAGTTTCCCAAATGCGCGGTCCAAGTGGTGGAAAAACGGCTCGGTGTTCAGGTTTGGTCCCTATCGACGCCACCGTCTGAGTGGGTTTGCGCTTTGGGGGGGGTTGGGTGGAGGGGGAGGAGTCGGGAAAGGCTAGCTTACTAGGCCGGGTAACACTTTAACGCTGTGCCTAAGTTACCCCTTCGTACTGCCATTTTGGGCGCGGCAGGAATGCGCTTTGTCAGCATAGCTATCTGCGACTACCTGCGCCCTTACCTCAAGTGCGCTTATGCGTATCGGAAGATTCTGGGGTAGCCGCTTGTTCCCTTGTTTGACGATCTTCCAATTCTCTATTTCGTCGCCCTTTTTCGATTTCTGTTGTAAATTTGCGGTATTAATCTGTCTGACCGTAGTCTCTCTGGATGAACGTGTTTAGTTTCGATTCTTCTTTTGGAAAAGAAGCAAAACTTTTGTCGCAATTGGCTCCGCCAATTGTTTTAATTGGTTCGTACTGTAGGCTGTGCGCTATCGATGAGCTCAACTGGCGCCGCCAGTTGCCATAAAAAGTTTAGCTTCTTTTTCAAAAGAAGATCACACCAATAACAGCTTCAGCGAGAAATAACGTGTAGTTTAGATACATAACTGGCGAGGCCAACTGCCTTAAAGTTTTGCTTCTTTTTTAAAACAGGAAACACACCAAACAGAACAAATTCAAAGGATTTTCCCCGGTCAAGTATACACCGAATATAGTGTACATAGCGTTCCGACTCAACCAAACAACTTCCATGTAATTACACCCGGAAATATCCACACTTTTAAAAAACGAACTTGAAACGAAAAAATAACCACCAAGAAAAGCCGTTGGTTGCTCGCCATTATGGGCATCAGCCCCAACTTTCCCTCGCCCTTATTACAAACCGACTCACTGCTCGCCATTAAACGTGAGCTTTTTCTTCACCTCTTTTCTTCTTCCTCACCACTTCTCACTTTTTTGCTTTTCAGTCAAACTAGTAAAAGGGTAGTGGTGAAAAGTCTGGAATATGACTTTGGGCACACTATATATTGCGATCACCGACGGTGAACCGCGGAGAACTCGTGCCATTCTGCCAGAAGCTCTCGTCAAGCACTTCAAGCTCGACATCAAGCTGTCTGGCCCTGACTCTGAGTTCCCGTCCAAGTTCGCTGCTGGTCCGTATGTACCCGCCTACAAATATGCCGATGGTCCTCATTTGACGGAGAGTATTCCGATCAACCTTTACCGTAAGTATTTTGACATCAACCTCCCCTACCGGCGAGGGCTTGTCACAATGATGAAAGAAATACTCAAATTATCAGTTATCCCTGTCTGAAGTAAATGGATACAGTGTTGAGAAACGTTCAGTCTGACGCAAAGATACTAACCTCTACAGTCCTTGACCAAGTTCCTAATAACGGCGGTCTTCTTGGCGATGGTTCCAAGGAGGATCGTGCCCGCATTTTGTCGTGGATGTTCACCTTCAACTACGACGTCATGTCTAACATCACCCCCATCTTCAAGATGCTGGCTGGCCGTCAGGCGTATGATAAGAAGGAGTACGAGAAGCGTGCCAAGGCCCTCGACGAGATCGTGCCTCTCATCGAGAAGCACTTGACTGCCCACACTTATCTTGTCGGCAACAAGTTGTCGCTTGCTGATCTCTACTGCATCACGTACCTTCTCCGTGCGTTTGAGTTCTTCTTTGACGCCAAATGGCGCCAGGACCATCGTGCGATCACGCGGTGGTTCAACACGGTGACCAAGTCTCCAGTGTTTGAGGGCTTCTGGGATAACTTCAAGCCTATCGAGGTGGCCAAGGCTCCTCCTTCGTAACCTAGTCATGTAGAAGGAATCATATTTCGATTATCTCGCTCTTTATGAAAAAGAATCTAAACCGCGTCGATGCAACGACAATCTTGTCGTATATCGTGCCGATTTGCAAAATTTTGAAAGCACTCTACCACTTCTGGTTTCTTCTTTTTAATAGAGAAGCACGTTTCTCCAGTATTTGGCTAGCGCCAATTATCACGACACTCGCATGTCAGTCAGTAGAGGACTTCCAGATCAACACTGCAGCTCTAATAAATAAATAGATTCCTATACGAGAAACTATAGAAACAAAAATGATGCGCTGGTTCAGACAGTAGTCACACAGTTCAGAATCACTTGGGCTTTCGCCCATAGCATAAGAGGTACCAGAAATATAAATATTTGAAATTTGAGTGTTGGGTCATCACAACAAGCGCATTCATCTTTGTTTTTGCAGCGCCAAGTCGGCCCCGAAGCCTTTCGAGGAATCTCAACTTGGCGCTGAAAAAAATGTTAGGAAACAAAAAGAGAGATGATTCAGCCCATACAGCCCTTTTTATACCCTTGGGTGTAGAGGTAAGGGCAGGAAGAGAGATACAAAATAATTGTTATGTAGAGGTCATTTCATCGTCGATTAAATTTTAGTGGAGCGCTCCAGAAAACGCTCAGAACGCATTTTCGGCAGTCGTGGTAGCAGCCGTTGGTTGCTCATGCCCCAACTTGAATTCAGGTCCTCCTGCTCGTGGTGCAGACGACGGAGGGGTCGGAATTGGTTGCTGAACTCCGGGTTGAGGCATCGCGAGGCCAAATCCGTAGAGTGAAGGTGGTGATCCTACAAGCGTTCCCGACGGCCTTGAAGTACGCGGACGAACAGGAGTTGTGAATGGATACCCAATTGGAGATCTTCCAACTTGTGGTTGCGCCGGTTGTGGGGGGATTGCCGTCTGGACAGGGGGAGGTCGCTGGTACCACGTCCACGGATCACCAGAGCCATTAGGTACTGCCTGGTGCAGTCCAGACGGGACTGGAGTTGGCACTTGGGCAAGAGGAGCGTGTGCTTGGATGGGTGACGAGAGTGACCGTGATTTTGGAGAGAATTGCGCCGATGCGAGTGGTGGCGGAGGAGGCTGGGCTGGAGACGCGATTCCGAGACTACCAAACGATCCTCGCGACTCACGAGAATTGCGCGAATTTCGCCGATCTCGTTCCTGAGGCGTAAGAAGATCGCTTAGTGTCGACGGAACAAGACCCTCTTCGAAGCCTTCGTCGGTTTCAACAAGTACATCGGAGTCGTCGTCATCGGCAATGGCTGAACCCTCAACTCTTCGTGCGAATGCTGAGCGATCCTGCCAGATGGACGTTGTTCCGGGTAGGGACATGGAGTTGCTACGGCCACTTGCAGGACCATTTTGGGCGCCAAAGTCAAAGATTGAACCCAGTCGCGACTGCTGTGAGAACGAGCCACGTGAAGCCAACCGACTTGGCTCCAGAGGCGATGCCAAGGGCTGGTTTTGGTTCTGGTTCTGGTTTTGGTTCTGAATCTGGCTCTGGCTCTGGTTCTGGCTTTGGTTGTGACCCTGAATCTGGGTTTGGTTCTGGCCCTGACTCAATTGACTCTGGTTCAGCTGGTTTTGGTTCAACTGCGTTTGGTTCAGCTGGGTGGGCGGGTTAAGTGTTACCCGCTTTTCGTGCGTTATTGGCGACTGGACCGCCTGCGCATATGTCTGGGTAGGATTGAGATGCGAACTCGCACCAGGTTCAAAGTCCGCCGGTTCCTGCGTCAGTCTTGGCGTGAACGATGCGAGGGAACGCTTTTCAGTGTCTGGTTCTGGCTTTTTGTCTCTGGTTGCTGCTGATCTCGGCGACTTGAGTCCGTCGCGTGCAGACTTTGGCGACCTTTTATTGATTTGGCGACCATCAGCTCCAATATGCGCCAATGCGCATTTCGATCCGAACTTGCAATTGCCCTTCTCAAAGTACTTGCACACAGCAGGACGCTCTGTATCGAGGTCGTGACTGAATGGACACTTGTCGCCAGCCTGACACATGCTCTGGCGATAGAATTTACACGGAACATGGCTCACTTTCTTGGACGACGTGCCGGAACCACTCGACTGACCATTTCCGGTACCCGAACCTGGTCCGGAGGCGCCAGAGTTTGACCCTGACCCTGGATTCTGACCTGACGACGAGCCATTGGCGGCGCCAGAAGACGCGGCACTTGCTGTAGATGCTGTCAAAGTGCTGCTAGCTCGTCTTTTTGCCGAAATATGTCCTGGAGGGTGTGTTGTTTGGCCCGGATGGGGTCCAGACTGGTGGTGTGGATGGTGCTGCTTGGCTGACATGGCGGGGACTGGATTGTCCTGGTGACGATGAATTGGGCCTGAGGAAACGGTTCCGCCTGTCCAATTGTCGTGCGAGGGCATGCAACTATGCTCAGAAGGGGTTTGAAATGCGAGAACTGCCAGGAAACTAACAAAAAACGCGCGTAGATTTGAGTTTTGGGACTGGTAGTGGTGGAAGGAGGGAGTTGGGCAAAACGGGGGAGGGGGGGGAAATGGGAACTCACCTGATAACGAGATGATGAGGAAGGGTAAGGACCTGCCGTCATGAGGGGGATATGTTGGAGTAGCTTAGCTGAGCTGAAGCTTACTTGAGCTTGGCAAACGCTTAGCGTAACCTCGTCCACAAGGTACGTAAGCCAGACTCGGGAAAGGGTCCCATGATCAGCGAGCATAAGCCATCACTGAGTCAGCCTTGATGAAGTAGAAGGGGGCCTTTCCTTGTTTTGGCCGTCGTGGCCGTAGTAGAGAACTAGGATACAAAGTAAGAAAATACATAAAAAAAGGCGAATTCAGCAACGGTGTATTTATCGGCCAGAAAAAAACCCCGATTGCGCGTTTCCAGACCTCGCGTCCCGCAGCTTGGCATTGCATTACGCATCCTGTGGCGATTGCGGCATGTTCCGGCATATGGTTTGCCCACGCGTTCCTCGATCGACGCGTTTAATCTCGATTGGGCGATTTGTAGCCGAGATCGACAATGCCTGGTGTCGCAACCACGGATTGCGTAGCCACTACAAAAAACTATGCTAAATTCTCGACCCGCCAGAGATAACCATCATGTAGAGAAGTTCACGTTTGCTAGACTAAAACTACTCATTGTAGTGATACACCAGGTAATTAGGCAGACCAAACACGCCATAGCCAAGTCGCTTGGCCATTTTCGCGAATCCTTCGGTCTCTATCAGATGGTAGAATGCAAATGGGGGGAACATGGCTCCATCACGATGCACATCGGAACGGACCAACAATGCAGAGCCTCCAACGCCATCGAGCTCCACAACAGCGCCCTCATCGCCAGTGGGTTCGTACAATTTGGCCATGAGAGTGCGGTAGGTGGCCATTTCCTCGTATCCCTCGAGGAGAATCTCGTCAGGACCCATTTCGCGGGCCATTTCTTCCGCAATGTCGGAGTCGATCCAATTGTTGTAATCGTAAGGCCTCGACTTCATCTCATTGCCCTCCTTGTAGCGCTGGTAGGTGTTGGCAACGATAACATCGCGATCGTGAGAAGTCAGGTCCTGGATGAAGGACTCTGGCGTCTCGATTATGTCCGAGTCGAGCCACAGGACCCACGAGGTATCGCTCTGAAGAGTTGTGAACAACAACGAGTTTCTCGCGAGTGCCATAGCAGCTCGACGTTCTTTTTGCACTGACAGCTTATGTCTGTCTGCCTCAGCCTGAGACTCTTGCGACTCAGTGTCCTGTCTCAACACCGTCACTCTGGCAAAAGGCGTCTTGCCAGACTGGCTAATTTTGATCGCCTCGTTCAAGGCCTCCAGCGCCACATCTCCCGTCTTGGTGTTGGGTACAATGAAACCAAGTTCGATGAGACTGTGCGGGTACGACAGCTTTTCGAGGTTCTGCCAGTACTCCGGATAGAATCTTGCGAGTGGGGTCAGGATCAGAACCTTCTCCTTGTTAGCCAACGCCGTGCCAGTCGACGTGAGCTTGTTCATATCGTAGATATGGACCTGGTTGTCCGCGTGTTCCTTTGGCACCTCGGCATAGCCAATGACCTGGGTCGCCGTGAGCGAAGAATAGATAGTGTAAAGCAGCAGGTAGGCTGCCACCAGGGCAGCCACAACAGGAGCCCAAGACTTGACGCGTTTGCGTCGATCCATACTGGCAAAGAAAGGAGGAAGCGATAGGTTTCCGCCAGGTGGAGACCACGTGATGAGGTAATATTTTCGAACACTAAACCATCAAACTTGGTTATGCGTTTGAAGCCATTTGGGCAGATGGCGCCAGTTCTTTCTTTTGAGGCTATTGTTCCAATTGAGTCGAATCTACGCCGACTAATGAGTTAAGTAGCCATTGAGTCTTCTTTTGAAAAAGAAGCAAAACTTTAGTACCAATTGGCTGTCGCCAATTGAGATTAACGGGTGTATGGCCTAGATGCTGATTTATGTAGATGGTCAATGAATCTTCCTTTTGGAACTTTAGTTCCAATTGGCTCCAATTGAGGTTTATGGTTCTCACGTGGCCATTAATGAATTAGACGGCCAATGAATCTTGGTTTGAAAAGAAGCAAAACTCTTGTTTCAATTCTCACCAATCGAGATTATTGCGCTTCTCTTCCTTGAACCCTGGAAAACAGCTAATAAAAACCGTCTTCATTTACGTCCCCTTTCAGAAGACAACCAGAGTCTCTGTTCTAATTGTCCGGCTACATTTGAGGTTGGCGTCTGGACAACAGTTCAAGAGTGCCAGCTGGTGTTACCAGTTGCGACAGAAAATTTGCTTCTTTTTCAAGAAAGGACGTATCACCACTAGTAGCTAATACAGTGTCGAAATTGAGGTTTGAAATAATTGGTACAGCTTGTTTGTTCTTGCTTTCGAGAAGAATCATCGTTGTCAATTCCAATGGTCAAATTGAGCACTTCAACATGTTCAATGCTGAGGAAGGTTAAAAGTCGAACTGGCGTAGCCAGATGCCATCCGAGGTTTGCTTCTTTTTCGAAAGACGAGCCACCATCGTTAGTCTAGCCGGCGCAGCCAGTTGCCAAGAAAGTTTCTTTCTCAAACGGGAAATCACAAATTTCGGCACAATTCAGTCTAGAGTTAATTTACGTTTTCGGGCAATATTGCGGTCCTCATCGCTATGCTCGTTTGACTCAGCCTTTCCGCCGGCGGTTAGTGTGGCTGCATCAAGCTCCATAAAGAATATTTTCGGCGTGGATATCGATTCATCTTTTGTGAATCCGAGGCGATGGTAAAATTTCCGCGCCGGTTTGTTACACTCGAACGTGCGCAACGTGATTTTATGTGCAGGGGATTTTTTGAGGACCGTGTCGATCAAGCGGCGTCCAATGCCCTGGCCATGAACGGCAGGATCGACATGGATCTCGTAAACAAACGTGGTTGGGGATCCGTGGTCGTCGACATCGTCGAGAACGGCGCTAAGATATGCAAGGATTTTTTTTGAGGAACTTTTCTTTTTGGAAGGTGGGTTTAGATGTGAGCACAAAAAGTACTCGAGGTTTGGGGTGGTTGACATTTCGGCGATCTTGTCGCGCCTATCCCACTCATCACCCGCAGCTTCGTACAATGGCTTGATTTTCTTCACCAGGGCATAGCATTCGCGGAGTTCCTGTGCAGTCAATTCCCGAGCTTTCTTTCGTGTGATGACGATCGGCGCATCGCTAGCTATCTTGACGTGCGTATGCGACATGCGTTATTGCCGATCTCGCCAGAGGAGGTGGTGGTGGTGGTGGTGGTGATGATGACGATGTTCTTCGTTGGTTGGGAGAATAGAAGCGCTAAAATAATTGGGGCTAAAAAGCGTTGGAACCTTTCCCTGGCCCCTGCTTATGGCGTTAGGTAGGGCTGTAGTGTCGTTTAGGCGGAAAGCTCCCAGGGCTCGCGGAGCTTAGGCGAGCAGCATATATCCCAGATCTGCTGTCGATCTGCCTGTTATCTGTTAAAAAAAAAAAAAAAAAAAAGAATAATTATTTCCGAGGCAGCAGTCACGGTAAAGGTACCAGGTAAAAACGCACGGTGGAAACGCTGGCGCGATGTCGACGTGGCACACGGCTGAAAATAGGCTCCAGGGTGCAGGAAAATTACGAGACCAGGAAGACCACCACCACCGCACACCCCCTCCTTCTCCCCAAAAAAAAAAGCCGCCAGTGCAACTTGGGACCGTTAGAACTAACCACGGGCGAGTATTTTTAGCGCCATATCTAAATAAACTATTATTCCGATCGAATACTGAGGTGTATCTTAATGCCGGTTTAATTTAATCGCAACTCCGATCGGCCCTAAACTCGATCGACCTTTATCGGGCCATTAAATTGGGTGTGGGGCTGAGTCTTATCGGCCCAGTTGGAAGCGATGCCGACACTGCCGAGAAAAAAAAAAGGTTTATTCGGGTACCTCCCAAAACCGAGCAGATGCGTCCTATGTGGATATGGGTTGGGACAGGGACGGCGTTAGAGGCGGAGGCGAGAGGCGTGCAGCCCCCAGCGCAGGACTTCCCATCGCATGACGATCCGTCAAGTCGATCCTTGCTGCGGTAGGTGGATTTCTTGCCGATCGGGAGGAGGTGTGATGCCCCTTTTCACTGAACCCCTTACCCCAATGACATAACAGTTTGGCTTAGGTGCGTGGTTTTGGTTTTAGATCGCCGAGCCCCCCAATGTATACGGCTGGTAATCCAAGCGAGAGACTGTTCCTTTTTTTTTTTTTTTTTTTTTGGACGATGGAAAACGGCGAGCAATAAACTGCGCCGTTTATTGCAGGTTGTATGGGGGGAGGACAAACAGCGCAGTACCCCAAATCGGGGTGCAGTTCGGGCATCGGGGGCATCACGAGCAGATTTTGGCGCCGTTCCCCTAGAGGACCAGGATCAGATCGTCATCCCCGATCTAGATTTGGCCATCTGCATACCCGAGCGGCCACCATCTGAGCCCCTGAGACTCTGACCTAGCTCTGTTGGCCGCAGAGCGATATGCATGAGTCATATAAATTCCCTCCCTTGAGGAGGAATGAGCGACGCTCATCAGTTTGTGGCCCCCGTTTTACAGGGGCCGCGACAATCAGTCCGGAGGGAGGCTGGACCGAGGCCTAGACGGTGTCCGAAACGCCTCCTGACCAATAGCAACAGCCACAAAAACGGCGATCCGAAATAATCGCAAATAGCGGCGGTGTAGACACTTCCCCGTTTTTGCCCTTTTTTTCCCTTTGGGAGGGGAGAGGGGGTCCACACCGAATTAGCCAAGACAGGTCATGCATCCTGCGGGGTTGACGAGGTTTATAGGAACATATATGCGCTATGTAATCTTGCATAACATGAACATGTAGGGGTGGGCTGCTAACATCTTATGGTTAAGGGTAGTGTAGAGTTGACTCCTCCTCCCACGACACCTGAGGAGGGAGGGGGGGGCAACAGCTTGGGAGATGCTTGTCAAGCCACACCTGTATAACGCCCCCTTGTGCATCAAAAACGCAGACCAGGGAATGTGCCCGCGGATTTTTCTAATCTGGCGTCAACATCCATCATCCCCTTTCCCATATATATCACCCCTCCTCATTTCTTCCTTCTTCTTTTTCGAGGTTACCGCTGAAAAAAATAATCCCAAGATAAAGTTACCACGCTCCCACCGGGGTACTTTTACCTACACCTCTCTGCTTCCTCCAGCGCCCTAGATTTCATCCCCCCAGGCTCTGCGTGATACTGCTCAACGACCTAATTGGAGGCGTCGTCGTCATCGTTTTCACTGTCTAAGTGTCGACCATGTCTACAGTATCGCAACAACAGCCGCAACAACCCCCTCCCTCGGGCTACTATCCGACCCAGGACCAGTCTCAATCGGGGTACCACCCGTCGTACTCGCAATTAGTGGTCGGACCCCCGCTGATCCAGGCTCCTCAGGGCCGGATCCGCATGCAGGCACCTGGCCAGACGATGCCTGGCGCACCACTGATGGCTCTCCACCCGTCTGCGCATCCGCAGATGGCGCAGATGCCACAGTTCCCGCCGCAGCAGGTTCAGTACATGGATAGCCAGCAGATCCAGTATCTGCCGCAGCCGAACCAGGTTCAGACGATTCAGGCTGGCCAGCCTAATCAGGCGAACCAGCCGAATCCGAGTCAAAGTCCGAACCAGAACCAGAACTTGAACCAGAACTTGAACCAGAATCAGACTCAGACTCAGAGCCAGACCCAAAGTCAGACTCAGAGCCAAAGTCCGAACCAGAACCAGAATCAGAACCAGAACCAAAGTCCGAACCAGAACCAGAACCAGAACCAACCGCAACAAAACCAACAAATCCAACAGATCCAACAAAACCAACAACCACAGCACAACCAACTTCCCCAGGCGAAGCAGGACCCGCAGATCACCCCGCCTATCCTCAATGGCCGCTCAATCGGAATGAACCCTCCGACACTGCCGCAGATCCAGCATCCAAAGCAGTCGCCGCAGATACAGGGACAGCCGATGCAGCATCTCCAGATGCCCCACACTCAGATGCAGGTTGGCGTCCATGGCGTTCCGGGACAGCATGTGCAGCTGACGCCTCCTCGCGTCCACAGTCCGGAGATGTACAACGAGTATCTTCTCCAACAACAGCAGCAACAGCAACAGCAGCAACATCAACAACAACAACAACCACAACAACAACCACAGCAACAGCAGCAACAGCAGCCCCAACAGCTCGGAGCAGTCAATGCCATGGGCATGTTACCTAGATCTCACCAGATGGCCCCGCAGATGATGCCTGGTTCGAGTCCCCAGATGCCTCCTGGCGCTGGAGGCTTCTCGACCATGTACGGATATTCCTTCCCCACCCAGATGGGCCACCCTATGGCTCCGGTGGGAATGGCGTACGCGAAGCCAGATGGAAGTGTCAACGATCCCGCAGTGGCTGCTGTGATGCTCAGGGCTCAACAACACGCATACGCCCAACAGGCAGCAGTGGCCCAAGCGGCAGCAGCTGCCATGGGACTCACGGACGTGCGAATTCCGCCAAGGCCACATGGCCAGCTCCGGAAACACGAGTGTAATGTTTGTGGAAAGGCATTTGCACGACCGTCTGCTCTGCGAACGCATGTGTACACCCACACGGGCGAGAAGCCATTTACATGCTCCCAGCCTGGCTGTAACCGGTCGTTTTCGGTTCTGTCTAACCTGCGAAGGCACCAGCGGGTGCACATCCAGGAGCACTAGGCTTCTTTTTTCGATTTTTGGTCTATTATATCTATGGTGGTTGTTTTCCTCCCTTTTTTTTTGTTTGCCGGCTTTGGGTACTATACCGGCCTTGTGCAATTTCTTTTCTCCCTAGACTTGTTCTGCTCTTGACAGACTTTCCCGGCCATTTCTGCTCTAAACCCCTCGGGGGCTCACTTTACTATGGCCTTATCTGACTTTGTTACCGGCAATGTTCCTATCTGACGATGTTCCAACCTGACTCTGTCCTTATCTCTATCTTATCTCGGTTCGACACACATGTCGACAATCCCAGGGGTATCACCTTCCATATTGGACCCCACTAACAAGTGTCTGCATTTATGCACCACTTGCGTCATACCATCTCAGCACTGGCAAGTGCATCTTGCACTGGTGGTGCCGTAACCCATTCTTCAGCTTTTGTAGCAACTGACCACCGTTTTTGAGCCCAGTTGCCTCCATTTTTGCTTCCCCTTCTGCCGATCAAAGGAGCTGCGTTTCTGCATTCCCGGGGTCTTCGATCGAGGGAGGGGTTTTTTGCCGAAACGACATTCCCCTCTTTTCCCGGCCCGGGAAAGATAAAAGTCGCCAACGGCGATCCGCGGCCGTGGCGCTTGATCCGTTTTTGTATACATGTAGACAGGGTATTCTATACCATATATTTTTTATTTTCTTCTTCATGTTTTTAGCGGCGTGGCCTCCTTCACCGCCCTTTCTAACTAAGGCAAACACCAAAAAAAGAAGGACGCCGATCGGGGTGGACGATCGCTAGTGTTACGGACTTTTGATCTGCGATGAAAAAGCCGTTAGGTGAGCACGCTACAATCTGTCCAAAGGGGGATCAGAGCGGGGCGAAACCTACCAGGGAGTCAGCTGCAGGTTCTGTAATCTCGCACGGTTTCGCTGACTCATGCCTATTACAACTTATGCGGTGTAGATCGCTGCTGCCAGGTGATAGTCCACCACCGGGGGCGAGGGGGGCCCCAACTTGGGGGCGTCGTGGGGCGTTAAACGACGGCATTTTCGACGTCAAAAAAATCCCCACCAGGGTCTGCGAGTGTTCCCCAGGAACCTGGATCGTGAAGATCTGGCGACATGATCTTGATAGGCACTGCTCGCTCTAAAGGTTTTTTCTACCCCCCCTTCGATCCTTGCATACCGGAAAGGCAACGTCATAGGCAAGGTTATCATGCAGATGCCGATTGGGTCTGCTCCGAGATACAATAGCAAGGTTACAAGGGCGGGCTAAAAAAACGCCCCGTTCATGTCAACATGACCTGTCCCGTTCTGGCGTCATAGGTCCGAGCATGATGATGATTCCTGCGTGGTTATGACGATGTCCAGTCCATCTCTCGTAACCCATCTAAAAATAGTCTGCTCACGTGCGATGATGCAAGGAACAACGTCGGAGTTCCGGCTGACTCTCGTGCTTTCGGTGTAGAACGCCGCACCGGGCGCGATAAAGACCGATTACCACTCGAGCTAGTTTCGATGTGGTTTGCGGTTCTACAGCAAATTTTTTCGGCGACAAAATGTTGGTTGTACAGCGCTAGAGCGGTTGCCATGGCCTGCACGACACACAACGGCAGGTTAGGCACGTGCGCTGCGGCGGGTAAGCAACACGCACGTGAAGACGTCCTCACGTGTCAAAATTTCTTATGTGATCGTGGTGGTGCTCATGGCCATGGTCGTGATCACCTGATTCATCTAATTGAACTTCATCATGTGACCACAGATCACATGACCCGGAAAGAATGAGAAATCAGGTGACTCTGACTGGACCCCTACCTCCCAAAAAAAAAAAACTGGAAAATAAATTTATTTCTCCAGCTGCAATTGCCCACAATGCAGTTGACCTGGAAAGACATTCCGGTGATCCCGAACTCAAATGAGTTCATGGATGTGATCCTTAACCGGACGCAGCGCAAGACGCCTACCGTTATTCGCGCTGGCTTCAAGATTCAGCGTATCAGAGCATTCTACATGCGCAAAGTTAGGTTCACTGCCGAAGGATTCGCAGAGAAACTTCAGGTGATTGTGGACAGTTTCCCGCGTATTGACGATATCCATCCTTTCCATCGCGACTTGCTCGATACCTTGTACGAAAAGAACCACTACAAGGTGTCGCTCGCCGCCCTGTCGAGAGCCAAGACGTTGATCGAGCAGGTGAGCAGAGACTATGTGCGTCTGCTCAAGTTTGGCCAGTCGCTCTTCCAGTGCAAGCAACTCAAGAGAGCTGCCCTTGGTCGCATGGCCACGATTGTCAAGCGTCTCAAGGACCCTCTTGCCTATTTGGAGCAGGTGAGACAACATCTTGGTCGTTTACCGTCAATTGACCCCAATACGCGTACGCTGCTCATCTGCGGATACCCGAATGTTGGCAAATCGAGCTTCCTCAAGAGCGTCACGAGAGCCGATGTCGAAGTGCAGCCGTACGCGTTCACCACCAAGTCGCTGTATGTGGGTCACTTTGACTACAAATACCTCCGGTTCCAGGCCATTGACACGCCGGGTATTCTCGACAGACCCACTGAGGAGATGAACAACATTGAGATGCAGAGTATTTATGCCGTCGCACACATTCGGTCGTGCGTCCTTTACTTTATGGACCTTTCCGAGCAGTGCGGCTTCAGCGTCGCTGACCAGGTCAAGCTGTTCCACTCGATCAAACCCTTGTTCGCGAACAAGACGGTGATGGTGGTCGTGAACAAGATTGATCTCATGCGTCCTGCTGACCTTGACGAGGAGAGAGCCGCGTTGTTGCAGACGGTGACCAACGAGGGCAATGTCGAGATCCACGAGCTTTCGTGTGCCACCGAAGAGGGCGTGATGAACCTGCGTAATGCTGCGTGCGAGAAGCTGCTCACAGCCCGTTTGGAGCAGAAGATGAAGTCGAGTGCGAGAGTTTCAGCGCTGATGAATCGTATTAATGTGTCGAGACCCAAGTCCCGTGATAATGTTTCGCGTTCGGCGGTTGACGCGCCTGATGGCGATATTCCTGACGTGCTCAGCCGTGACATCGAGTTCGAGAATGGTGGTGCCGGTGTGTACCAGCCAGACTACAAGGATGCGTACCTGCTCGAGAACGACGAGTGGAAACACGATATCATCCCCGAAATTCTCGATGGACGCAACGTCTACGACTTCATTGACCCCGAAATCGGTGCCAAACTCCAGGCCCTTGAGGCTGAGGAGGAGCGTCTCGTGGAGCAGGGCTTCTATGAGAGCGATGGCGACGATGACATGGAGACGTCTGAGGTGGAGGACATCCGTCAAAAGGCCGACTGGATTCGCAAGCGTCACAAGCTCATGATGAACGAGGCACGTGTCCGCAAGAACAACCGCAACTCGGTCATTCCCCGCAAACACGGCAAACGGACCATCACGGACCTCGAGAACCACTTTGGCGACATTGGTATCGACTCCAGTGCGCTCTCACGTCGTGCTCACGAACTCACCCAGAAGGAGTATGCCGCTACCGGTGCCGATGCGGTTGTTGCCACTGCTGGCGGTGAAATCAGAGAGAGCGGCCGTGTCCCCACTTTGGATCAGGACCAGGCTCTCAAGCTGGGTACCACCAAGAGCTCGCGTGCAAAGGCTGCAAAGGAGAAGAAGCTCATGCAGAGACGGTGGACCAAGGATGGACGCCAGGGAGAGGCCGACAGACATACCCAGGTGGGTTTGGTGAAGCATCTCAACTCGGGCAAACGCTCGTTCAAGGCAGACAGACGTTAGACCATAGGGTAGTTAATTATTGGATACATTATTTTCATCTTCTGAGTGCATCGTGTCTGATGTCTGAGATTCTTCTTTTGAAAAAGAAGCAAAACTTTTGTTCCAATTGGCTTCGCCAATTGTTCTGTATCGGTGCAGAGTTTAGTTTAATTGTTGTGGTGCGGATCTGAAAATCTAAAAAAAAAAGCAAACCTGTTGTTCCAATTGGTATTCGCCAATTGAATTTTTATTGACGTTAGCTAACTCAATTGGCGAAGCCAATTGGCACAGAAGTTTTGCTTCTTTTTCAAAAGAAGTAACAAAGAAAAGTATAAACAGATTAAATAAGAGCCAGCACATCACATCCAGCGGTTCCTTCGAGGAGTCAAAATTACATTAAATATGGTTAGAACAGATCGTCGAGATCGTCTCCCTCAGCAGGGGCATCAGGCATAGGCTCTTCGACAACGGCGTCGTCGTCCATATCGTCGACATCGACGTCATCATCGTCCTCCTCGTCGTCATCGGCTGCTTCCTGGCGAGCTTTAGCTTGGGCTTCGGCAGCTGCCTGGGCTTCGTTTGAAACTTCTTGTTCGAGAGCCTCTTCGTCTTCAGCATCCTCGAGAAGACCACGTTTGACCTCGAGTTCTGCACGCAAACGGCCAACGGCATCGAGATGTCTTTGGCGCATGATATCGTTGACGAATGAGTGTGCCGCCCGTTCTTTGGCCTCGATGGTCGATCGCAGTTCTTTGATCTCGAGACGGAGCTGCTTGTTCTGTTGACGCGCGTCCTTCTGGTCGTCATTAAGCTCGTCATCGTCTTCGTCGTCGTCGTCATCGTCGTCATCATCGTCATCATCGTCGTCGTCATCAGCAGCTCTTCGCTTCGAACCAGCCTTCGCATGGGCCACTTTGTCGTCGGGTTCGACATCTTCGCTTCCGAGCGCCTTTTCGAGTTCCATTCCGAGCAACTCGTCGAGCTCCTCGTCGTCCTCGTCTTCCTCTTCGTCCTCTTCTTCCACCGGGTTTTCTGCCATACGAACGCGTTCAGCCTCTGCAGCAGCAGCAAGAGCCTGCTGAGCAGCCACTGCAGAAGCTGGCATGAGTTCGGTTTGCACTTCCTCAGCCTCACGATCGCGTTTGAGCAGTTCCTCGACTTGTGCCTCCATAGTCTCGATGACTTTACTTGACAGTTTCGAGTGGAATCGACGCGTCCTCACATTCCGGAGCGGAGGGGTGATGCCATGCGCCCATTGGTACTCCTCTTCGACTCCTCCACGGTCCTGGACCACAGAAGCAGGTGGGTTCTCCCCTACTTTGTGGGTCACCAACAACATCTGGCACAGATCAGTGGTTTTGTAGATGTTTTTTCTATCGAACGTTTTTTGCACTTCGGTGATAGTTGGAAGATCTACCAACGTCGCAGCAAATTCCTCGCCGTCGATGGTCACAATGGCATTGCGACGGTCCTCAAACTTGATCTGGACTTTGCTCAGGTCGTTCATTTCGCACGCATTCCGAAGTTTCTCCAGAGCAGGTACATCGGGAAGCATCCGCAGCAAAATCGACTCCTCGATCGTCGGATCCTCTTCACGGTCTGGCGCTTCGGCATCATAGCCCTCAACAAGCTGCTTGTTCGTTTTGACGCGTATTCGCAGCGATTTGCGTCCTCTGCCACTGGGAGCTACACTTGTATCTGCGCTTGTGTTGGCGTCTGTCTGATTCATGCTGAGACTCAACCGGAGGCTCGTACTGGCCGGAGACGCCGTGGACTCTGCGGGAGTCGCTGGTGTAGACGCCTCGCCATCCGCCTTGAGCTTCAATCGCAGCATTTAAGGTCGAGAACACAAAACGCTGCTGTGGTGTTGGTGATGGTCGTGATGTGCTGACCACATGAACTAAAATATTGGTATCACGTGAGCACCCCAAAAGTTTCATCCGCCATGATGCAGAACACGCTAGGCGAGTGGAAAAGCGTTGTGACGCGTGTCTACGCGCGGCGAAACTGGATCAACTACCAGCTAGGCGTCAAGGCGGTTCGTGCGCTTGGATACCCCGAATTCTACGGCCCTCCTGGCTCCGCCACCATTCTCGATGGCTACGCAGGTGCAGGCGTGTTCTCTGCATGTTTGTACAATGAAATAAAGCCACAAAAGCACGTTCTTCTTGAACCTCTCGCGAGCTACACAAAATTCCTCAGCCAGCTCGCAGCAACAACTCCCGGAGTCGAGGTTTCGCAGGGTGATCCGTATAGATGGGGAACCTTCACCAAACTCATGAGCGACGGCATTGTGGATCCTGTTAAGGAGCAATGGGCAGTTCCGCGCACACAAATCAACAATAGACTACTCTACACGGCGAATCTGACCCACAACCAGGGCGAGCAGCTCGTCGCACAGTACCTGAATTGCATATCGAACCAGTCGTGGCTCCAGCGGTTTGGACGCGTCAGATTGTTGTTGTGGATGCGGGCAGCCACAGCCGAAAAGCTCCTTGCCGGACCCGGGGAAAAGTTCAGACATCGGCTCGGAGCCCAACGCGAGAGCTGTTGCGACGCCAGACTGGTATTCCACAAGTCAACCATGTCTCCCGAAAAACGCGCAGCGACTCGCGATGCATACCCAGCCATGCTCGAAGAGCCGCTACTTGAGTACTCGTCCCCGAAGGATCTCAAACAGGACTTTTCCTCGCGAATAGTTGGCCAGTTGTCTTTGGTCGAGTTGACCCCCCATGAGCACCAGGTCGAACATATTGACGAGTTCGAGTATGTGCTCCGAATGCTTTTTGTACTCAGTGGAACTCCCCTAAAGCAAGGCCTCGACTCTCTCGGACCTGGAGCAGCCGAAGATTTGGGTCCTCAACTCGCCGACCTCCTCCACCTCAAGCCTACTCAGCTCAAAAAAGAGGACTTTGTGCGCATCACCGACGCTTTCTGGCGCTGGCCGTTCAAGCCAGAAATACTCATGGACTTTTATGAGGAATCCTCTGCTCTGGGCATGGGATCTACGGATGGCGCGCGCATGTAATGTACATATTATTTTTATTTGTTCTGGTTTTGGGTGGCTTCTTTTGAAGAAGAAGCAAAACCTGTTTTGGCAGTTGGCTAGCGCCAATTGGTTCAGTTTTATTCAGTTTACGGTCCCACTTGTAGGTGGCCTCTCGTGGGTTTCGATGGCCGTTGTGGCCGCAAACCTTGGGGAAAGACGATTTCGCTACTTGCCACCAAAGTTTTTGCTTCTTTTACAAAAGAAGCCACATAATAAAGAAAATCTATACGCCGCATAGACTAAGGGTTAGGGTAGCAGCACAATTATATGAGAATGTTGTATTAAGCCATATCGGCATATTAAGTTATTGGAGTAGGAATTCGCTCATGTCGTCTGCATGGTCGAGGTCCTGGTCGAGGCCATGCTCGAGATCGCGGTCAAGACCCGCATCCATCATCGCGTCAGCGCCAAGGGGCTCGATAGCGTCCATGCCCATGGGCTCTATGTGATCGCTATGGCCCATGGAAGCTCCAAGAGGATCAAGCTCGTGGGCGAGAAGCATGTCGCCAGACCCCGTCGGAAGCTGCTGGAGCTGCTGAGGGTGCTGCTGAACATGCGGCGAAGCCTGGTGAGGAGAATGCTGCGAGCCCTGGAAGGAGTGCGGACTTTGTTGAGAATGCGAACTCTGCGAGTGCGAACTTTGCGAATGCGAACTTTGCGGGTGCGAACTCTGAGAGTGCGAACTCTGGGAGTGTTGCGAGTCGTGGTGAGAATGCTGTTGAAGCCCATGAACCTGAGCGTGATCCTGGTAGGAATGCTCTGGCTGGTAGTGCTCTGGCTGCCCTGACTGATTTTGAGAAATCGCCGGACGACTGTCCACTATTTCGGTGATTCTCGACTCAGAGTTCGGATCGGTAGACGGAAGTGCTGCCTGCGCTGCAGCCTGTGCTGCTTGAGCCGCCTGGGCCTTTGCCGCCGCCTGGGCAGCAGCTTCAGCTTCAGGACCAGACAATGGAGGTGGCCCACTTCCCCAAACCTGTTCATAAGTCTCCTCAAACACTCTCTCGAGAGCATTCGCGTCCTCATAGACCGCAGACCCTTCAGCATTGTACCAGCGCGCATTGCTGAACATGATGCGGTAGTCCTGGGCAAACTGTTCGGCACTCTGGTAGTACTTTTGGTTGATGCGTTTCTCGATCTGAGCAACGGCAATCGGCGTCGGAATAATGTGGTAGTAGTCCGGATAGTACTTGCTCGACGGCAGCTCAAGGAAAATGATGATTCGCTTTCGACCATCAGCTTCATCAGTAGTGCTCTTCAAAGCCTCCGTCACACGAATAGCCAGGTTTGTGAGTCTGCCACGGTCATCTGGACTGAGGGTTTCCTTGACTTTCGGCGGTCGACCTTTACGAGGTGGTCCCCTGACAGCCAGCGAAGTCGAACTAGGCGTCGATGCGGTTGATTTCACGGTAGTCTTCTTTGCCGGAGCTGGCGATTCGCGTCGAGAGCGTTTGCGGCTTCCGGAACTACTCGAACCATCAGGAGCAAGTTCGTTGATGTCGAAGTTGGTCGCATGCGACTTGCGTGCGCGAGTTGAGTTGAGTTCGTCGTACGCTTGGTTTTCTTCTGTCAGCGCCTGCGCCTCGAGTTGGCGATCGAGGTAGTCGTCAGTACACTCTTCAGGAAGCTCCTTCTCACTGAACAGTCGCGGAAGACCGTCCAAAACCTCGAGGTCGTTAGCCTGGCGATCAATATCCATGTTCGCAAACAGATGCTGCTCGTCGTCGTTACGGGCCAACATCATGTTCAGGTCCTCGTCGTCCATTTCTTCCATGTCCTCGTCCTTGGCTCCACGCTTGGAGTCTTCAGCCTCGAGCAGTGATCGCAGGAACGCTTCCTGCTCTTCGTTGGTCGACTTATTATCGAATTTGCCGGCCTGGATGACCTTGCCGTCGATATCGAGTTTGCCCTGCGCCCGTTCCAAAATGTTTTCCTCCACAGAGTTTTCGGTGATCAGTCTCAAAATGCGCACCTCCTTGGTCTGGCCAATACGATGCGCACGATCCTGGGCCTGTAGATCCTGGTGCGGATTCCAGTCCGTGTCGTAGATGATCACCGTATCGGCAGTTTGCAAGTTGAGGCCAAGACCACCAGCACGAGTGGAGAGCAAAAAGCAGAAATACGGCGAGTCGGGGTCATTGAACAGCTTGAGCAGGTCCGAGCGCGTCTCTGCCTTTGTGGAGCCATCCAGCCGCAGGTACTGAATCCCACGCAGCTTCAAAAAGTCTTCCATAATGTCCATAATCTGGGTCATTTGGAAGAAGATAAGGGTACGATGGCCAGTGGCACGAAGTTTCGGCAAAACGCGATCGAGCAGCTCAAACTTGCCTGACACACGCCAAAGCAGATCGTTGGTGAGACTCGATGGGTTGATGACGTTCTCAACCTCCTCGAACGCGAACGGATGGTTACACAGCTTGCGCAGCTGGATGATGCGGTTGTTGAGGCTGCGGAAACCAGTTCCACCACCATTTCCTGAGCCGCCGCCGCTAGTAGCTCCAGCACCAAGATACAGAGCATTGTGTCGGAGTAGCTGTTGGTAGAGCTGGTACTGGAGAGCGCTCATCTTGCACTTGATCACCTTCTCGATCTTGTCAGGCAGATCCTTTTCGACATCCTTCTTGAGACGACGGAGCAAAAACGGACGGAGCACTTTGTGAAGACGGCGAATCACAAGAAGCGTTTCTTCTTCGCCAAGCTCCATCTTGTCGCTACTGCCAGCCTGGGCGAACGGCTTGTTGAACCACTCGTCGAACGACTTTACCGAGTTGAAGATCTTTGGCAGAACGAAATTGAGCAGTGCCCACAGCTCCGGAAGGTTATTCTGGAGCGGCGTACCAGTGAGAATGAGTCGGTACTTGGACGTGTAGTACTGCGCCAGCGTTGCCGACAGTTTCGACTGCGTGTTCTTCATGCGGTGACCCTCGTCGATGATCATGTGCGCCCACTTGATCTTGGACAGAATCGACCTGTCCTTGATCACGTACTCGTAGGTCGTCAACAACACCTGGAAGTCGCCGGACCTGATGGTCGCGTGGTGCGCCTTACGGGTCTGTGGTGGTCCCTTGTACACGACCTTCTTGATACTTGGCGCCCACTGGTCGAACTCGAGCGACCAATTTGTGAGCGTGGACAATGGTACCAACACCAAAAAGTGGCCGCGAACGTGCTTCTTCTCGATGAGATACGCAATCAGTGAGATTGACTGGATGGTCTTGCCGAGACCCATTTCATCGGCCAAAATTCCATTGAGGTTGTTGTTGTACAGCGACACCATCCACTGCAAACCGCGGATCTGGTACTCTTTGAGCTTTCCGCCCACCAAAATCTTGGGTTGTTCCGTGACTGTTTCCTTGACGCGGTGCGCCACCTCGTAGTAGTCGATCTTTTCGCGAAGACCGTCGTCGTCCTCGTCGACGTCTGCTGCCGGCAGGGCAGGAGCCACCACGCCGGTTTCTTCCTGCTGTTTCTGGACGCGTTCGGCCAAACTGGCGAGGAACACGTTGGTTTGACGCAAAAGGTGCGTGATCCGCGCGTCCTTCGTCTGGTCAATGAGCTGGAGATAGGCTTCTTCGTCGTTCGCCCGCAACGCCTGGAGACGCTGTCGTGCCGTACGTTCGTATCTTCGCTTCTCTTCGCGCTCGACATACGCGTGGTAGCTGCGGATGTTGTGGGAAAACTGGTCCCTGGTTGCGTTGCGCTTGTGGTCGATGGCGCGAAGCTCGTTGGCGCGATGCAAAATTGTCGCGAGATGCTGGTGCTGGCTGCTGTTCTCCGACTTGAGTTTGAGCAGTGCTTGTTCCGTCGCGAATCGCTCGACAGTCGCCGCCTCGTGAGCGGTGAGACGCTTGAGACGCGCAAAGTGGACGCGGTTCGACCTGTCGATCGCCGACGAGTTGACGTAGTGCACAAACGTGAGCAAATCGCCGCGAACAGCTCGCAGATACTTGTGGAGACGCAACTGCTGGAGCTCGAGCTCCTCGTCGAGCGACCGCTGCGGTTTTGCTGCCAGTTCACGCTTCCGCGCCTTGATCTGCCATTCAATGTCCCAGTGTCGCACTGCCTTCATGTCCTGAGCAGGCAATCCGAGTGGCAGCAAAACAGGAACGTTGACCATTTCCTCGCGCTTGCAGTAGTCCTCGAAACTCATCGATGGCGGCAGCAGCGACTCGGGATCAATGACCTTGTCGAAACCCAGTCGTTCGGCGAGGTCCATCGACGGTGGATTTACGGACTCGTCGTCCTCCTCCTGCGTCACAAAATCGTCGCCCAGGTCGTTTGTGAGTCGTCGCGAACGGCCAGACATGGTGAGATCCGTGCCGCCGGGAACAACAAACGCAACATTGTCGTCTTCTCGCGACGGGTTGCTCGAGTAGTGCTGGCGGAAGATTTCCTCCTGTTGCTGGTGCGCCTGCCACTGCTGGTTCTTTAGCGTCTTGAGGTTGAGTTCCTGCTCCAGGCGGTGCTGGTTCTGGTGCTGTTTGCTGACTTCCTTCGTGGGGGAGTCGAGCTGTTTCGGCGATAGCTGTTCTGCCTGCGCAACGGGCAATTGTGGCGAAGTTTGGCTGCGTTTCGACGGACGACGCGCATGGGCACGAGCCTGAGCCTGTTGCTGAGCCTGTTGCTGGGCCTGTTGAGCCTGTTGGGACTGTTGAGCTTGTTGAGCTTGTTGAGCTTGTTGAGCCTGTTGAGCCTGTTGAGCCTGTTGGGCTTGTTGTGCCTGTTGAGCCTGCTGGGCTTGTTGAGCCTGCTGTTGTGCCATCGCCTGGGCCTGTGCCTGTTGCTGTGCGAGAGCCTGTTGTTGCGCAAGTGCGTGGGCGTGGGCCTGAGCCTGAGCCTGCTGTTGGGCCTGTTGTTGGGCCTGCTGTTGGGCCTGGGCAGCTGCCTGAGCAGCCGCCTGTGCCTGAACAGCCTGGGCTCTTTCTGCCTGCGCCTGTTGCGCCTGTTGGACCTGCTGCTGGGCCTGTTGCTGGGCCTGTTTCTCTGCCGTGGCTGGCGACGGCTGCTCCTTCTTCTTCCGCGACTTTGCCTTTGGTTTCGCAGCCGGTGCAGGAGCAGGAGCAGGCGCCTGGGGCGGACGATCGGGCATTCCTGCCAACACAGCCTGGTGGAGAGCAGGCGGAAGCGGTTGGCCCAACTGGAGAGCCCGGAACGCTGTCGACTGGTGCATGAGCATCATCTGTTGCTCAGGAGTCAGAATCTGTTCTGGCATTGGCGTTTGCGGAGGCTGCTCACGCTGTTGCGGCTGTCTCGACTGCGGTCGTGTCGGTGCCTGTCGCTGCGAAAGAGCAGGAGACGGCTGCATTGGCCCCGTCTTTTCTTGTTGGGACGCTTTGAGAGTCCGTGGTGGTGCAGACGCTGGCATACCCATTTGGTTCGGGTTCATATTCATGTTCATATTCATTGGAATTGGTCCCGGTCCCGGTCCCGGTCCTGGTCCTGGTCCTGGTCCTGGTCCTGGTCCTGGTCCCGGTCCTGGTCCTGGCGGGCCCTGCATTTGCCCTGGCACCTGCCCTGGCATTTGTCCCGAAATCTGTCCCGGAATCTGTCCCGGAATCTGGCCTGGAATCTGGCCAGGCATCTGGCCCGCTGGCGCAGACTGCGGGTGGACCTTTCGCATCAATTGCGGCTTGCGTTCGCCCATGAGATCACCAAAAGCGGCGTCGGCGTCGAACGACTGGGTATAGGCTGCAATCGGGTCGAACTCGGGGTTGGGAACCAGCGTCGTGTTTGGATCGCGTTTGAGGTCGTCGAGTCCGGCGTCAAGAGGGTCGCCAGTGTACTCGAGATCGCCGCTGAACGCGTCCATGTTGAGCCACGACAGCGCCTCCATGTGCTGCTTCTTCTTCGGGTCCTGGGACTGGTCCTGCTGCGCTCTCTGGCGCAGTCGCTCCTGTTCCTGTTCCTGCGCCTGTTTCTGGGCCATTTGCGCACGGACCTCGTCGTCCTGCGCCTGTTTCTGGGCCATTTGCGCACGGGCTTCCTCGTCGTGTTGCGCAGCGAGTCTCGCCTGTTCTGCGGCGCGTTTCGACTGCGACGGACGCCGTTTCGCCGGTGCCTTTTCAGACTTCTTCCGACCCTTGGGCGCCTGCGCAGGTTGAGGCGCAGAAACCCCTTGAGGGCCCTGAGGGCCCTGTGGTCCCTGGGGACCCTGAGGACCCGCTTGCGAAACCGATTGCGGTCTGCCAATCGGCGATTGCTGGACATTCGGCGGTGACATCTGGCCAGGCATATTTGGCATGTTGGGCATCTGTCCCGGAACAGGGTGGGTGTAGTCCATCGGAGGACTCATTTGGCCCATGTAGTCTGGCATCATCGGACTGGTGGGACCCATCGACAGTTGGTGCGGCGACGCGTTTCGCGCCAGTCCGTAGCCGTTAGGGTACATTTGGCCACGCCGTGCGTTCATCTGGCTCTGGTTTGGATTTGGGTTCGCGTTCGCGTTCGGATTCTGGCTAGGATTCTGAGTCTGGCTCTGGTTCTGGCCCATTTGGCCGTCGTGGCCGTACTCGAACGGAACCTGGTAGTTGTAGTTCTGGCCCATTTGGTTCATTTGGTTCATCTGGCCCATCTGGCCCATCTGGTTCATCTGCGGGTTCATGCCCGGATGGAACTGCCCGTTCACCATGTACTGCTGTCCTGGCTGTCGCTGGCCACCAAACCCTTCGGGTCCCCGCGGCGTGGCCCTACCTGGATCTCGTTGAGGCGGCAATTGGCCCATTTGGGGCGTCCTCGCCATCCCGTTCACCATCGGACCCGTCGAGCCCGGTCGCGGGATCTGGCCAGGGTGCTGGGCCATCTGCGCCATGTAGGCAGCCGGAGAACGGTTCTGGAGATGCTCCATGTTCCCCACGGACGCCTGGCGCGCCCTCGCTTGCTGTTGCTGCTGGAGCTGTGCCTGGTTCTGCTGGTTCTGCTGAAGCTGCGCCTGCGCCTGCGTGTGTGCCTGCTGCTTCTGCCGCATCACCTGGTGCAGGATGCGCGTGAGCGACGCGTACTCCTCGTTCTGCTGGACGGCGGGACCCAGCTGCTCCTTGAGCTGCTCCCACCGCATCACCATGTCCTGGAGCTCGCGGCGCGTGGCCGGAATCTCGACTGGCCGGGCACCGTCGCTCATATTCTGGGGCGAACGCGTTTGTACTTTAGTGCACTGCACTTGCTGGGTTCAACCTTCTCCTTCCTCCAAAAGGGCTGCACACTTCGTGTTTGATGATGAATGACAACCAGGATTCCTGCTGATGCGAGAGGCGTGGGGAGGCGCGTAATCAGTGCTGAGAACCACCTGGGGACCTGACAGAGGTTGGGTCAGGTGGGCCTAGGGGTATCCGCATAACTCCCTTTTCTGTCGCTCCTTTTTTAGAGGTGCACTTGGCTCGAACAGAGAAAAAATAGGTGGACTTTTTTTTAAGAACCAAAATCTACCTAAATGGCTACTGACTTTGCCAATTGACGGCTCGGTGCGATGGTGGACGAGAACATCGCCGGAAATACACAAGGTTTATGCGTTTGAGAACCTCTAGGGCCAATTCGGGTTATGTTCTGGTGGTACATTTTTGGGGCACTTTTTGGGGTGGTTTCTTCTTTTGAAAAAGAAGCAAAACTTTTGTGGCAATTGGCTGCGCCAATTGATTCTCTGGGTGTGTACTATACCAGGGTTACGTTGCGAAGTACCTTGATGCCTTGGGGTGAGTGCCACACAAGCGGCATGCTGGGAAAGCATCAACGTAGACTCAATTGGTGTAGAGTGGGTGCTGCTCTAAGATTTCTGTTGTAAAGGCGTCAAGGAAGATTCAATTGGTGTATGCGTTCGAGAACGTGGAGAGCCTACAGCTTTTTGATGTTGGCTTGTTAGCAGTGTAGAGAACCACCAGTGCGAATTCAATTGGCGTAGCCAATTGGTACAAAAGTTTTGCTTCTTTTTCAAAAGAAGAAACCACTAAAAAGCTATTTAGTACACTTCGTATATAAAGCTCAATTGGCGTAGCCAATTGGTACAAAAGTTTTGCTTCTTTTTCAAAAGAAGAAACTATCAGAAAAAAGACTATAGTTCAAATTAAGGCTCATCTGGAGTAGCCAATTGGTACAAAAGAAGAAACCACACCAGAATCAAGTCCAAGTCAAAAAGAGTTATTGAAGAGTGATACAGAAGTTGTTTCTTCGCGCACCGTCATCGACCTTGGACTTGAACACAGGCGCACCCGTTCCAGCGGGGCCCTTGCGGAGAAGCCAGTAGGCGAGCTTGTCGGTTGTTTTGCGGCGAACGAGCTCAAAGCCAATACTGTCCCAGATGCGGTTGAGGACGTCCTCATTAAAGTATCGCGAGTTTTCGACACACGGAAGCGGGAGTACAAAAAACAGCAACCCGTCTTTTTGCAAAAAGTTCCAGGCGTGTTGCAGCATAGCTCCACGCGTCTGGTGGTCAGGAACAAAGTTCACCACCAATGACAGCGAGACGCACCCGATTTTCTGGTCGGGAACAGGCCGTTCCATAAAATCCTGCTGTTCTATATCTGGGTGCTGCGAATTGAGGTCGATGCGAATGTGTTCGTCAAAGAATCCTGCGCACGAATTGTCGACATGCAAACAGCCAACCTCCAACAAACTTTTGTGGGGTGCCTTGAGGGCCGCCAGCCACTCCACCAGAACCCGCGATGAGTCTCCGCCGCGTTCAGTGCTCTGGCCACTCAGCGACGCCTGCTGGTACTTTTCAATGCCTCCGAGACTCGCGAGTTCGCGGTCAATGCCAGCCGTGTCTGTTCCCGGCTGCGATCGCAGTTTCAACAGAGTGTGATACCGCCGTATGATCTTTCGTGCCTTTCCGGGCTTGATTTTGGCCACTTTGGACCGTTTCCCCGTGATGGGCGCGCGACTCACCATCCCATCACTCCAAGTGCCAAACTTCCTGATCCGATGACATAAACTTTTTCACCTCCATACCCGGATCGAGATGCTGGTGCGACGAATGGCCCTGCGGCCGTGTGTGCGGTCGTATGCTCGATTAGCCACGAAGAAAATATCGAGTCCGTCGGTTGCAGAACGTGAGGTCGACACCCCAGACACAACCGTGATCCCGGACCGGTACAAGTACCCGAAGCCGGGAACGTTCACGCGGACCCCAGACGAGCTGTTACCGGGCGACAACTCTATTTTAGGGCTGGAGAGACCTGCGCCGCTCGCGTCGACGCTTCTGCACGACTTCCCGCTGTGGCACTCCAAGACCCATGGCCACAAGGTGTGCGACCTCATACTGTCGTCATTCACAAAGGACTCGCTCGAGCCGTACTGGCTGTTTGTGGGCCGCGCCTGTTTTTATCTTGGTATCCCCATCACGTTTGGCGCTCCGATGCCACACAAGGTGAAGCGGTGGACAGTGAACCGGTCGCCGTTCGTCCACTCGAACTCGAAACAGAACTTTGAGCGCGTCACCTACCGGCGCAAGTTCCACCTCTACGACACGAATCCCGAGACGATTGAGGTTCTGCTGGCAGTACTCAAGCTCCGGCCCCGTTCCGCTGTCGGCGTCCATGCCATCCACTACACCCAGGAGAGCATCGACGATATCATGGCGCTTGCGCAAACGGTCGACAACTCTGCGCAGTCCGAGCCCCAGCTCAGCGAAACTAGTCCTGAGGTGATCAAGGCCGCCATGGAGATCCTCAAGGACCCCGGCATGGGTCTGTCCGAAGAGGAGGTCGCTGAAATCGAGACCGCCTCGAAGGCATAACTGTATATACTCCCATTCTTCTCACTGTCCATAACTCGGCTCTATAACGATATGTTTCCTCGTATCGGATCCTTATGATTCTTCTTTTGAAAAAGAAGCAAAACTTTAGTTCCAATTGGCTCCGCCAATTGTGTTCGCTGGCTCGATCGACCGAAGACATTCTTGTTTGAGCAACCGATAGCGATATGGCTACTCTAATGACTGGGCGTGAGACGATATGATTCTTCTTTTGAAAAAGAAGCAAAACTTTTGTTCCAATTGGCTACGCCAATTGTGTTCGTGGTTCTATCAACACTTGCCCGAAAGGCGTTCTTCTTTGGAGAAGGTCGCTAGCGATATGGCTCTTCTTTTAAACCGGTCGCTAGCAATGTGGTTCTTCTTTTGAAAAAGAAGCAAAACTTTTGTTCCAATTGGCTTCGCCAATTGTTTTTTTTTTCAAGGTTGAGGTAACATAATGCCGAGTAGTATAGGATTGCAGTAATTCTTATTTTGAAAAAGAAGCAAAAAATTAGTTTTAATGGGCTATGCCAGTTACTGGTACTCTGCGGGTGCGACTCCGATGTCGACTATGCTTTGGAAAATGGACTGAGCGCACCTAAAATATGTGGCGTCCTGTGTCCATAAGTAGGTGGTCACTGTATTCGAGCGCAGGCCGATCAACTCAGTTATACTGTCTGCTACTGTGGACGTTGATCCCACTGGAATGAGCCCTGAAGAAGCGTGATACCTGGAGATAAGTTGCGACACCTTCAAGGGCGGGAAGACGGGCAGGTGGCGTAGTCCACAGAAACCAACCCTTTGGAGTACAGAGTAAATAATAAATCGGCGGAGCCAATTAGACCAAAGTTTTGCTTTTTTTCCAGAAGAAAGTCGCCAACTAAGTCCTCCAATTTCGACAAAACTCAAAACGCAATCGAAGATCAATTGGCGCAGCCAATTGGAACTAAAGTTTTGCTTCTTTTTCAAAAGAAGAATTACAACGTAGAATAAAAGATCAATTGGCGTAGCCAATTGGAACCAAAGTTTTGCTTCTTTTTCAAAAGAAGATCTGCAGAACCAATGGACCGACGTAATGCTTCTTTTACAAAAGAACACACAGCGTAGAATAAAGGATCAATTGGCGGAGCCAATTGGAACCAAAGTTTTGCTTCTTTATCAAAAGAAGAACCACAGCGATAACACAGGACCCAAAACCAATGAACCAGAAGAAGCGAAAACACAGAAGATGACGCCAATAAAACGACTAAAGGGAACAGGTAAGTAAGTAAGCTCTAAGGAAGGCGAGAAATAATAAACAAAAAGAGAATAAAATAATTAAGGCCATTGCGGCACAATGTGCTGGCCGAAAACCGCACTGATCGACGGCAGCTGCGGCTGCTGCTGCGGCGGCGAGTGCGCGTCGGGCGGGCTGAGGGTTACCCTGAGGGGTTTGAGGGTTGCTGCGTCGCTGGGGGTTGGCGACAGCATTGTGGGCGACGTGGGCGCCGTGAGATGCGGCGACTCGTTCTGGGGCGGCGACAGCGGCCTGCCGTGGCCCTGGGGCGGCTGCGGCTCGTTGATGACGTCGAGTTTCGAGCTGCCGTCCCAGTGGAAGTAGCGGCCAGCGCACTCGAAGCCGCCGCCGAGGTTTGTACTTGGCCATTTGCTGGTGGGGGCGCCGGCCGACAGCAGCTGGAGCGACCGCGTGGCCTGGAGCATCTCGACGAACTCGTTGGGGGACCCCGAGACGTGGGCCTCGTCCTTGAACGAGAGTTTTCGCGGCATGGGCGGCGGGGAGCGGACGTCCTCGACGTCGGAGCCGTCGTCGCTGCTCTCGAGGGCCCACTCGTCCTCGTGGTGGTCCTTGGGATCGAGTCTCGTGTCGAGCAGGACGCTCATTTTGCGCCGACTTCTGCTGAAACTCTGGCTCAAGCTCGCCCGCGAGCTGTGGGGAGTGGATCTGGCGCGGATCTTGGTTTGCTGGCGCTTCTGCCACAGGGCGCGGACGTCGCTCTCGTGGGTGGGGTCTGTGGAGCGGCGCAGTCCTTGCGGGGTCTGGATCGGCGGCAATTGCGCCAGTTGCGACGTCAGCTGCGACAACTGGCCAGGTTGGCCAGGTAATTGACTTGGTAACGACGGTAATGACGCCATTGACCCTGACAGTGACCCTGACAGTGACCCTGACAGTGACCCTGACGGTAGGTGGTGCGATTGAGGTGGCTGGTGCGATTGCGGTGGTTGCGGTGGTTGGGGTGGTTGGAGTCCCGACATATGCGTCGGCGACCGCACCGGCGAGTAGGTTGGCGGGTCCGACCGGTACGCGTATTGGCCCTGCGCCATGGTGCGGTACGGCTGGCTCGTCCGCGACTGCTGCCTACCCAGATGGAGCTGGCCAAACCCAGACTCGTGTGGCCGGAGACACTCGTTGGGGAAGTTGGGCCCAAACAGCGGGATCAGCGAGTAGCGAATGCGGTAGCACACGCGTCTCGCGAGCTGGCGCGCAATGTCGTAGGGCACCCACGTGCCCTGGATCTTGAGGAAACCGCCGCGGACGCGCTTGAGAACCGGCTCGAGCTCCGGCGAGTTGTCGAGCAGCTTGACGATGTCGGCCTTGGAGTTGCCGATCGCCTTCCAGATCCCCGTGAGGTGGACGTAGCCGGTGAAGTAGTCCCAGATGATCGTCTTGTCGTTGACGGTGTACTCGAACACGGTGAGGAAGTTGCGCTCGTCCACCGACGTGGCGTACCGGCGCGTCTGGATGTCCTCGGGGCTCGGCAGCGGCTGGTTCTCGGTGGTTTGCGCATTGAGCTCCGGCGGAATCGCGTGGGCGGGGAAGTGCACGGGGTAGATCTTCTGCTTCTTGCGGCGCTCGTACTGGCTCTGGCTCGGCCGTCGCTCGCTTCGTCTCGCGGGTTGGGGCTGGGGCTGGGGCTGTGGAGGTTGCTCGAACGACCGCGCGTCCGGCTGCTGCCACGGCGACGCCGGAATGTGCTGGTGGTGGTGGATCGGATACGATTCCGTGGCGGCGGAAACGGCACCGGCGGAAACGCCCGGTGGCGGACCCAGTATCGGCAGCGGACGCAGCCGGGACGGCTCGAACCCGTGGAGCGGCATCGGCGCGGCGCCGAACGGGAGCTGGTGCGCAAACGGCCGGTCCATGTGGCCTGGAAAACAACTGGCAGTCTCCGTGGGGGGTAATTGGCCGTGGTTTCCGCGATAAATTTCCCGTGGGTGGGTGCCGTTTAGGTGCTTGACAGGTAGATAGAGTTTATAATATGAGAGCGTGATCCCAACCTCCACAGGATTCTTGTGGTCATGGGGGAGGTCCCAGGGGCCCCCATGGGCGGGCACCTATGGGGTCTGGGGGCATCAGGAGCGGCAGCTGGAGTGTAACGTACATGCATCAGCAGCATCAGCAGCTGTGGGTAGCGTGCATATGTGCAGAGGAGCCCTTAATAAGTGACTGTCACTATCAGGTCCGTGGTCTAATATTGGACCACCAGTTGTCCGGCGACGGCGATTAACTACCAAAGCCACCGGAGACGCCGATTAGCTGTGGCCACGTCTATGCGGCCCAGTCTGATTAGCCACGACCACCTCAACTCCTCCGATCATCGACACCACCACCACCAAAAAAAAAACCGATTACGCCAACATGACTGTCCGACTCACGGAGCAACGTCGATCCGGCTCCCTACGTCACGTACGACCCTGGTCCACACAGTCATGCCCGCCGGTTCCTTGGAGCGGTTCTCGTCGCAATGTTTCACCCGCACGGCGCCGTGCCACCGCTACCAGTACCATAGGTACCATAGGTACCATAGGTATTACCACAGCCAAGAAAAAAAAAGACCACCACAGAAAAAACAAACAGGGCTAGGGTCACTGCCCAGCCTTGCCCTTATCGATCGCGACAATATCTGCCCCCCCTGGGCGACGCGTATGAGGCTTCGCTTAGCCCGTGTCGTCGAGGAAACCACCACTAGAATTATCGCGGGACCCACCGGCGCCGCCTCGGCTGTGGTGGCTGCTGCCGCAGGGGTTCAGGAACCACCATCACCACCATCACCACCACAATGCTGATGCACAGTCGGACCATCACCGCATAAACCTTTTCAATGGCCCCCTGGTTCTGCAACCGGCCCGGGGAAGCCGGGCGAGATCGCGGGACGTGAACTACCGGTCCTCGCGGCGAACCACGCCCAAATCCCCGACACACGCCGCCCCGGCGCGTTTTCCCGTTCGATTTTGCGTCCGCCCCTTTCCGCGGCTATTTCCCGCCGTATTCCCCGAAATCGCGCACCAGCTCCCAGGGTCCTCCCAGGGAGCGTCTGGGAGAGCCCCCCACGGAAATGCCCAGATTGGGGCAGCGGGTTTCCCCCACGGCTGACTCACCAACCCCTGCCCCCTACGAACCCCTGCCCTCCACAGCCCATGTCTATGGGCCATGCCGAGACTTTGCACTCGTGGTTGTCGGCGAGAGTTTTAGGTTGCCGATCAGATCGCTCGCCCCAGAACTCTAATCTTATCTCGCTGGCGCCCGGGAACTGTGTTGTGGCCGTCCCGTACATTCTGTGGTGATAAGGCCCTACACAAGGTTTATGCGTTTAGAAACCTACCCGGTTCCGTTGACGACACGGGTCGGTAGATAACGCAATTTCGGTGGAGATCGCCCTTGACTTCCGATGGCGATCTTCCGTTTGAATTACGTTCGCGGAGATCCTCCTATTGTTTTTAAAAAACGCGCAGAGTCTTCTCTTTTGAGGAAAAAACAAAACTCTGGTTCAGTCTTAAAGTTAAATCTTCGGTGGAGATCTTCTTTTAACAAAGGAGCAAAACCTTGGTATATTCCTACATCGAAGTTCTTATCTTAGAAAAGGCATCATGGGCATGGAGATCTTCTTTTGAAAACCTCGGTATAGTCCTACATCGAGGTTCTTATCTTGGAAAAGACATCATGGGCATGGAGATCTTCTTTTGAAAACCTCGGTATAGTCCTACATCGAGGTTCTTATCTTGGAAAAGACATCTTGCGCTTGGAGATCTTCTTTTAAAAAAGAAGCAAAACTTTGGTGGCAATTGACTGCGTCAATTGTGGTAGAGGTGCTTCAAGAAAGTAGCAAGGCTTTGGTGCAGTGTTACACTATGAAATAAGATGGAGATCTTCTTTTGAAAAAGAAGCAAAACTTGGGTGGCAATTGACTGCGTCAATTGTGTTTGTGGTACAGTACAGTGTAAATCAATTGGCCTAGCCAATTGCCACCAAAGTTTTGCTTCTTTTTCAAAAGAAGGCACCCAAGTTTTGCCTCTTTTTTAAAAGAAGACACGAAAGTTTTGCTTTTTTGAAAAAGAAGGCACCCAAGTTTTGCTTCTTTTTCAAAAGAAGGCACCAATTTAAAGAAGACACCAAGAGAAAACAAAAATTAAAATACTATACAAGTTACGTTTACTATCTAGAAGAAAAGTTAATTCCACACTGCGGCGTGGACGGCAGATTCGAGGGAGCCGAGTTCGTAGCGACCTCCGGGACAGGCGGCAGGGAGACAGGTGACGTGGTCGAGTTCGACATGCAAATGCGACGGATGGATGACGTGCGTCACGTATGGCGTGTGTGTCGATCCGCCCACATTCGCTATCGCACCTGCAATCGCGTCGACAAACGCCGCAGGACCCATTCCAGCAGGGGTCTCGCGATCAGGTTCGCCATTGACGATTAGAACCAACCGCTTTGCGTGCCTCAACGCTTCCGCCATGCCCTTGAGCACCAGTACCGGCACGATCGACGTCCACAGACTGCCCACGGAATAGACCACGGCGTCGCTTTCGTAGATCGCCTCGAGAACGCGTGGAGAAGCCCGCGGAGAAATCTCGTCGCCAAAAGTGTTCACGTAGTAGACGCGCTCAATCGGACTCGGAAGTGGACCGGCCTCTTTGGCGAACCGGATCTGAGACGCACTCAGTCGCGGATGGCTAAACGGCGGCACATCCTCGCTGGGCAGTTCCAGCAGTGCCTCTGACGACCGGCGACTCATTCCAGGTTTGGGTGGAGTTGCCAGTGGCGATCGTGGCAATGGCGAGAGTGGTCGCGGAGACGGTGTTCCGAGCGAGAAATGTGGCCTCAACCTCTGACTGTCGTGTTTTTCACCCGAACCACCCAAAGGATGGGAGATATCGTTCTGGCCAACCACCACGACACCATTCCGGAGCTTTGCAGCGATATGGTGCGTAAAATTCGAATTGAGACACGGCATCACGCTAAATTTCGTCGGGACCCGCGTTGTCTGGCTCACAAACTCAATCGCACTGTCGAGCGAGCCACCAAAGAACAGTCGTGCGCCACTCAACAGCATATTCCCCACCGATGCGCACGCAAAGTCGAAAGGCTGCGCAGAGTTGAGCCGCCTCTTCAACAACTCAGAATGAACATGGACAAAGAACGCCCCATACATGTTCCGCATGTACACCGGCACGTCCTCCCAGATCTCGTGGTCGCCACTAACAATACAATTCCATTCTGCCATTGCTGCGCCACTCTCTGCCGGCAATCTATACGCCAACAACTGTTTGAGTGGCCCTGGCGGCATGAGTCGCACCAAACGCGACCTCGCGTCGCCAATTGCCGGGCCACCAAGCACCCTCAAGATCTCTGATGTTGACCCGCCATTGTCGCTGATCGGCACCACAAACGCTACGTGTTCTGAAACGCTCTCAAACACCGGCAGGATGCTGTTCACCCCTGATCCCCCGCCAATGACTGCCAGCTTCATTCACGTGTCTGCCAAACTAAAATTAGTTATCCATTTTTACCCCAGCGTCATGTGACCTTTTCTTTTCGATCGCTTTTGGTGTGTTTCTTCTTTTGAAAAAGAAGCAAAACTTTTGTGGCAACTGACTTCGTCAGTTGATTGACTTAAAGAATAGCACAATCGACGCAGTCGATTGCCAATGAGAGATTCTACCTCAGCGTCATGTGACTTTTTCTCTCCGTCGGCTTTTGATGGGGTTCTTCTTTTGAAAAAGAAGCAAAACTTTTGTGGCAACTGACTTCGTCAGTTGATTAACTCAATACCACAATTGACGCGGGCAAATTTCAAAAAGAAGAGGGGATGGTTCTTTCTCAAAATCCTTTGGTCCTGATTGTCCCTCTTTGGATACATACAAAGCTCCTTTGCTAATTGACTCCATCAATTGTGGAGCTTCAGAGCAAATCAACTGACGAAGTCAGTTGCCACAAAAGTTTTGCTTCTTTTTCAAAAGAAGACACCCACGACGGAAGGTTTACTTCTTATGCATGACTGAACAAGTTTTATTTCTTTTCGAAAGGAGAAGACAACATTTCTTCGACTGCATCCTTGCTGAAAATAGAAAACAGTGAAAAGATCGGCATTCATTTTCTCGTCGCTAAAAGTCTAAAGTCTGGGGTTAACATCACGTGCGCGCTGATCTCACGTGCCCGGTTTGCGGCGTGACTGATTGGATATCCCTTATCTCTCCCAACGCAGGGTATTTGGGGGACCCGGGGAGGTGATAAATTGAGTCACGCCAAAAGTTTCCAATCTACATCCAACACAATGAGCAAAGGAAAAGTGTGTCTCGCCTACTCTGGCGGTCTCGATACGTCGATTATTCTCGCGTGGCTCCTCGAGCAGGGCTACGAGGTCATCGCCTTCATGGCCGATGTTGGCCAGGAGGAGGACTTTGAGGCTGCAAAGGAAAAGGCGCTCAAGATTGGCGCCACAAAGTACGTTCTCGAGGACGTGCGTCGCGAATTCGTCGAGGAGCTCTGCTTCCCCGCCGTCCAGTCGAACGCAATCTACGAAAACGTCTACTTGCTGGGAACGTCGTTGGCCCGTCCCGTTATCGCTCGGGCGCAGATCGCCGTCGCGGAGCGGGAGGGATGCTTTGCCGTGTCCCACGGATGCACCGGCAAAGGCAACGACCAGGTCCGCTTCGAATTGAGCTTCTACGCTCTCAAGCCCGACGTCAAGGTCATTGCGCCCTGGCGTGAGCCCGCCTTCTTCGAGCGGTTCGTTGGTCGCAGCGATCTGCTCGCCTACGCCGAGGAAAAGAACATTCCCGTCGCTCAGACCAAGGCCAAGCCGTGGTCCACCGACGAGAACCTCGCCCACATCTCGTACGAGGCCGGTATTCTCGAGGACCCCGACACGACCCCTCCCAAGGACATGTGGAAGTTGACGGTTGATCCGACCGACGCTCCCGACAAGCCTGAGCCGTTCACCCTCGTGTTCAAGCAGGGAATCCCCGTCAAGCTCATCTACGAGGGCAACAAGGAGGTCACTGACCCCGTGGAGCTGTTCCTCACCGCGAACAAGATCGCTCGTCGCAATGGCGTGGGCCGTATCGACATCGTTGAGAACCGTTTCATTGGTCTCAAGTCGCGTGGCTGCTACGAGACTCCTGGTCTCACGATCCTGCGCACCGCCCACGTCGACCTCGAGGGTCTGGTGCTTGATCGCGAGGTTCGTCGTATCCGCGACATGTTCGTCACGCCAACCTTCTCGCAGATTCTTTACAATGGCCTCTACTTCTCTCCCGAGGGAGAGTACACCCGTGCGCTCATTGACCCGTCGCAGAAGACGGTGAATGGCCAGGTCCGTCTCCACGTCTACAAGGGCGGCATCACCATCCTGGGCCGGTCCTCCGACACTGAGAAGCTCTACGATGCGCAGGCAGCATCGATGGACGAGCTCACGGACTTTGACCCCACCGACGCGACCGGTTTCATTGCTGTCAACTCGTTCCGTATCAAGAAGTACGGCGAGGCCAAGCACTCCAAGGGGGAGAAGTTCTAGACACTAGCTACCTACTTTAATCAGGCTATTTTTTCGTTGTTTCCATCGTTTCTTCTTTGTTATAGGGAGGTTTCTTCGACTATGATGGTTTCTTCTTTTAAAAAAGAAGCAAAACTTTTGTAGCAACTTCGTCAGTTGTTTAGCCCACAATACCAAAATTGGCCTCGTCAGTTGATTAGCGCAAAATTACCCCAATTGGCGTAGCCAATTGCCACAAAAGTTTTGCTTCTTTTTCAAAAGAAGATCTCTGGCTCTGAAATATTTATCTCTCGGAAAAAGAAAATTAATATGTCGACGCAGTTTCGTCGAAGATCTCAACACAGCGGGGTTCTCCACATTTTTACACGTGACGTCTCCTCCACAATAGGTTATTAGTAAATACAGCGTTGGTGAAGACTGCAACTCAACGGTGATGAGGCTCTCGCTGGTAGCGTCACAAGTTGCGATTCTGGCCTTGGCTAGTGCCAGTACGGCCGCCATCGCCAAGGAGGACTCATGGCAGGCAAGACACATGCGTGACGAGCACGGGTTCGACTCGTTCGATCCCCAGGCGTTCTTTTTGCTGCACGACAGTGATAACACCAAGACGTGGACACGCGAGGACATTCTGTTCCTCTACGGACTCCAACGCGACAAACAATACGGCGACGGATCCGGAATGGGCACCCCCGAACAGAGCAAGGACATAACCGAGGACCTACGACAAAAAGTGGTCACCACCGTCCTCGACATGGTGGACGAGAACAAGGACGGCATCATTACGCTCGACGAATGGCGACACTTTTGCGAGGACGGCAAGCTCCTTCCCGATTTCGGCTTCCCCGGACACCACGGAGGCATCGAGGAGGAGTACGAGCGCCACCACTGGATCAAGGAACATCTCGAGAAGAACGATCCGAATGTCGAGACGGTCCACGAGGAGGATCGTGTCCATGAGCGTCTGCACCACATGGCTGAACACGGCGACAACGGATGGGAGGACCACAACGTAGACGCGATGGCGATCCCCGCATACAAGATTCCGAAAAAGTTCCGTGCTGATGCGGCCGTAATTTAGGTTGATAGATACGTTTTGCTTTTTGCTTTTGGCGACTTCTTTTGTTTGGTGACTTCTTTTTAAAAAAAAGCAAAACTTATTTGGTGGCTTCTTTTGAAAAAGAAGCAAAACTTTTTTGGTGGTTTCAAAGAAGCAGAACTTGTTTGAAGGCTTCTGTTGAAAGAGGTCGCATTCATACACTATTAATACTCTAGGACAGCTATCGCGTACGGTGTGAACTCCGGTCGTAAGTGAAGGTAAGTCGAACTCCATGTCATTAATTAAAGGAAATAATCGTTACGTTGTGACTTTTGCGGCTGCATCTTCAGCGGGTCGTCCGGCACAGCCTGGAAGATGGAGAACTTGGGCGCCTGTTGCGTCTCGTCAACTTTCATTACACTGGCAACATTGCCGCACCGGTAACAGTAATTGGGCGCGCTCCACACCGTGACCACGTCCTTGTCGTCAAAATGATACCGGAATCCCTCCATCACGAGTTGGTGCGCTCTTGCCACGAGCTGCAGGTCGTTGACGTGGTTGAACTCGCTCGCCACTTCACACCCAAACAGCCATCCAGCTCCACGGCTACTTGGCACCCAGGTGACCACCGCGTCGTCAGGATCACTCCACATGAGATCGGCAAACCCGCCCTCGTGGGGGATTTCCTGGGCTCTATTCAGGACCCTGATCTGATCCAGCATCCGGATCTCGGGACTCAGGCCACCATGCACACACAGAATCTTCGAGTCTATCACTGCGGCCAGCGCAAGGAAGTCAAAGACCTGGCAGCAGTACTTCCACGCCGTCGTGGAGCCGTACTTGTTGAGACACTCGTCGTAGAAGCCGTAGCTCTGCGTCACGAGCCTGCTTTCGTGGTTACCCCGCACCAGCGTCAGCCGGCTCGGGTACTTTACCTTGAGCACCATGAGCAGCGTGAAGGTTTCGAGACTGAAATAGCCTCTGTCGACGTAGTCGCCCAAAAATATGTAGTTCACAGAGTCTGGCAGCCCGCCGCTCACTCTGAAAAGCTCCAGCAGGTCGTGGAACTGGCCATGGATGTCGCCACACACGGTTACAGGCGAACTCACCGGCTGGATGTTCGATTCCTCCATCAGCAGCACTTTGACCATCTCGCACAGCTGCTTGAGGTCCGGCTCACTCAGGTACTTGCATTTTCGTATTTTCGCCAGCCATTCATCGGGCCCTCGTGGCATCCTTACCGGTCTGTGGCTATGGATCCAACAACCCTATGGGTGGGTAGGTGTTTCAAAACGTACTATCGGGAGATGGATGACCAAAACCTCGGGAGGTGACCAAATCGCACAGACTGTACTCTAAGCCGTAGATTTTGGTAGTTTGCAAGCGACGCCGTCCTCGATTTAGACTGGTTTCCTCGCTTTCTCGGAATATCCAAGAATGCCTTTCAGTTTTTACCTAATATTACCTGACATGGCCTGTGCGCCATCGCAGAGGGTGTGCCGAGACCCCGTCTGTCAGCCGAGTTGTGATCTCCATTTAGTTTGACAGTTTGCGCCAATTGTCCTTGTGGCGACATTTTCTGGGCCTTCTTTTCAAAAAGTATTCGAAAGAAACAATTGGCGATGTGAATTGGCTTTGGCACCAAAGTTTTGCTTCTACTTCAGAAGAAGGTCCCAATTGTGTTGCTTCATTTTCAAAAGAGGTTCTCAAATAGTTTTGCTTCTTTTTTAAAAGAGGGCCCCAACTTTTTTTTGGCTCTTTTTTGAAAGAAGTACTTCAAAAGTTTTGCTTCTTTTTTAAAAGATGGCCCCAAATAGTTTTGCTTCTTTTTTAAAAGAAGGCTCAAAATAGTTTTGCTTCTTTTTCAAAAGAAGGCCCCAAATAGTTTTGCTTCTTTTTTAAAAGAAAGCTCAAAATAGTTTTGCTTCTTTTTCAAAAGAACGCTCCAATTAAAAGGAGGTCGTGAATAGTTCCAAAGGAAGGCTACAAAAGTTCTGCTTAAGAAGATACAATAAAAAAGTTATGATACAAACCATGTTTCGTCAAAGTTGGGATGGTCAGAGAGGGCGGCAACTTGGCGTAATGGCGGGAACGCTCCCTGTTTTTTGAGACGAAGGACCTGCGATTGCGGCATTAGATTCGCTTTAAGGTAGTTTCCTCGGATAAGTGCCTCGCAGATGCTTTCTGTCATGACATGCTCGTCGTCAAGAGGACCAGGTGCTGCTCCACAAATAGATAGGGCAATCTGCGCTTCTGCCAAAGTCATGGTCACAGTCTCAGGACCCTTTTGGGTTTGGAGTAGACGCAGCATCCGCTGAAGGGCGCGTCTACACACGAGAATCGGCAGTCGCGTCTCAAGCAGGGGACGAAGATGTCGCGACGTGATCCACGGATGGTTGATGGACGCGTCGTATTGCCGTTTTCCTGTTTTAATGCTCGCCACAATTGGTCCCAGAATCGGCTCTAGCTGAGCTTGACGAAGAATTTCCGGGCGAGGAATGTACCCACACAGAATGGCTGGAACCAGCAGCCATTGGGCCATAGTTTGGTAGTTGCGGGACTCTACTGGACACCGTGCTACGGCCCATCTCAAGTGCCTGAATGCGGGATACACATCGCCTCGAAATAGATAAAACCGGCCAAGCCAGTACCGGTACTCGATCTGGTACCCTATGGGACACTCCTTGAAGACCACGCCTGCTTGTGGAGTATTGCCAAAAATCGCACTAGCTGCCCTGTATCTGTCGAGAGCGAAATAGCTGCGAAGAAGCAAGGCGGCTATAGGCAGCAACACCCTGTTTTTGGGTCGTTCCGTTGATCTATCGGACCGGATACTGTTGTACAACCGAAACATGAGCTGAGAGATCCATTTAGCGCCAAGTTCGTAACCTCCATAGATCCTCCACATGTCGTACACAATGCTCACCATCACGGTATTTAAATTAGCGCCGTAAACCTGGCTCGAGTACGCGTTTGCGAGGCTGTTGGCGAAGTAGCCAAAATAGTCAAACGACCCAATAATGTCCGATGGATCCACATACGCACACCACTCGAGGTACTTGACGGCCACGTCTGCCAATGCTGGCCATTCGCTTTTCTCGCTCGATAGCCGTGTTTTCTTCTGGATCGTGTCTGTGATGAACTTACGCGGAACCCCAGCCAGCTGGGACCGCAACGTCTGAACCTCGACACTCGAGAAGTTGAGCGTAAACAGCGACTCGTACTGTTTGTCCGTCACCACAAACTCGCCAGTCGTGTAGTCGACGCTGTCCAAACGGTCCAGCCAGACATCCGCCATGTGTAGGCGTTATGCGTAATCTCGTGATCTACAGCTAAACAGTGGCTTCTTTTGAAAAAAGAAGCAAAACCGTTGCAGTTGGCTGGCGTCAATTAATGGACAATAAATAGTACAATTCAAAAAAAACACTAAAAATAAACTACATTAGATACGGGGACGCGGCGCATGCTGTGTCGACTGGGCAACCGGCAAACACATCTCCAGTGCTCTTCGCGTGATTGCCTGCTGGGATGCATATCGAACTGGCTTGTCTCTCGAAAGCGAAATCTCTTCTGCCAACCGGTAGAGTGGGCCGTCGAGAGCCAAGTGGTTCGTTGCAGGATCAATCCGGGGCTGGAAGTGGGGCGCCAAAGTTAGCCAGCCTACTTTATTATTGTCCTTGGTCCGTTTGACCACACCGCGGTTCTCAAAATGCGACGTGGCAAAGCGAATGATTTCCTGATTGAGTGCTTCAGGATGCACAAGCTCGCCCTGCGCGTATAAGGTACGAGCCACTCCCTGGGCCATCTTGTAGAAGTCACGCTCCTTGATGGGACCACCCTCAGGCAGTAGGAACAACGACAGAGCAACACTGGCATAGCCATCAATGAACGGCCACACGAGATGGCAGTAGAAGTCGAGCATCGTCATTTCGGTCTCGTCCTTGCCAAGAATAATCTCTACAATTCGCTTCTCGCGGTTCAGACGCAAAATGCCGCGTTTCTCGAGTTTGGTGAGAGTGAGCTCGTAGTTGGCTGCAAGACCATCGCTACGGTACACAAACTCACCCGACAAGATCACACTGAGGAATTTGACCTTCTCCTCGAGCAAGTCGATGGGGATCCGCAACGACAGACGCTGCTTCCACAGGGTATACAAAGCAACACAAACGATGGACTCGCCCACAAACAGATGCACAATCTGGTTACGGTAGTAACTCAGCTTGAACTCGTCATTCACATGGTACACGGGCTCAAGCAGACTCTTTGTCTCTACTTGGATGAGGTCGGTGCCCAGTACACTGATGGCGTTGTCGACCATTGCAGTCACGTCCGCTCTCGTGAGTTCGTTCTGCGGTTTGGACAATGCGCCAATACGGCCACCAGCGTCAATCACGAGGGAAATAAGCTCCTCAACACGACGTACAAGCTCGCCATGGCTCAGGCCCTTGCTACGGGTCGTGAGAAGCACCGTTCCCACCAACGCAGACGGCATCACGACGGAGGCGTGGTTGATATCCTCGAGAATGCGGTAGCCAAGCGATTTCAAAATGTAACTGAGGTTCTTGGGCTCAAGCGGCTTCGCGAGAGGAAGCGCGGGCTCTGGACCAAGGTCCAAATGCATCTGGGTGAGATGGTCGAGACAGAACTGGCGTAGGGACCAAATCTCGCCAAACTTGATATCCACACGACCCAACCGGAGGGAGAACACTTCGGAAGACTCGAGGAACGACCAAATGGATTCCTTCTTCTTCTCGCGACCCATCAATTCCGTGGCGTACTGGTCCGCCTCGACCACTTTATCGTACTGCGTGCTGATGGGAAGCACCCACGCGTCCTCTGCGGATCCATTGAGAACAGCCTCCAAGCAGTACTTGAGCATCCCGAATTTGGGCGGGAGCAGCTTTCCGGTTCTCGATCGTGTTCCCTCAACAAAGCACTGGAAGTTGACGCCCTGGCTCAGGTAGGTGTCGACCAATGCCTGGAAGAAGCTCTGGTAGAGCGGGTCCACGCTCCAGTCGCCTCTGCGGATATATGTGGCGCCCACTTCTCTCAAAATCGTGGTGACACCGGGGATGTCGAGATTGTCGCCGGCAATTGTGGCCGGCAAGCTGATACCCAGCCGGTAAAACGCAAACACGAGGGTGATGTAGTCCATGTGGGACTTGTGGCACGGCATGAGCAGCAGGCTCTGTTTCTTCGCCTCGAGCTCCTTCGCCTTCGCCAGAACGCGTTTTGCGTCCGACTTGGAGATGTGGACGCCCTGGTGGTAGCATCGCGACAGCATCTGCGCGACAACATAGTACACTACGCGGACAATGCGGACGTTGTCAAAGGTGGGGAGGGCCTTGATACCGATCTCCACCGCCATCTGCTCGACCCACTTTTCGTAGAGCTTGCGTCTTGCTTCTAGTTCCTGCGCCGTCCAGTCCCACTGACGCTCTGTGTCCATACGACGCTCAACAAGACTGTTGATTGTGTTCTGTACGAGTGGATGGTGGAGGGTCAAGGTCAGGATTCTATCCCTGAAGCCAGTGGAGTAGAGTCTGGCGCCAATGTAGACGTCGTAGGACCGCCAGCTCGAACCCAGGTAGAATTTTCGAATTGTGTCCATGAACTGGACGGGGTGTTGGCGGAACCGCACCATGTCGCGGACGAGATTGACACCGGTGACGTTGTCATTCTCGTCCACGGCAAGAATATCCCAGTCGCCCCGGGCCTTTGGCATTTTTGGTGGTGGTGGTTGTGGTGGTGGTGATTGTGGTAGTTCTCGTGGTTTAAATAGCTCCACACCCCCGGATGATTTGGAGATCCGAAAATGCGGAGACGATAAATATTTAAAAAGGCAAATACCCAACAGGGTTAGGGCGCCAGCCTCCCCAACCAATCTGTGGAGTGCTAAAAAACCGGTGGTGGTGCAGAGGCTAATTAGGCGAGATTGGGTTCTCGATCGCGGATGGAATGCTGCTGGCAGCGGTTTCGCGGATTCATGGTCAGTGGTGGCCAATGCGGCGGTGGTCGTTGCGTCTTATTCAGGTGTGGGCCGCAGGAAGAAACCGGGAGCGATGACGATCCCTGCCTCGGTCCGGGTGGGTTTGGGAGACTTTTGATCCTTTTGTATTTATCGTTGAAATTTTTGTACATTTGTGGCTAGCGCCAATTCTCGTCTTCGAAAGTATAGTAAACTAGTGGTGCACGTGTATCTTTGGAGCTCGTTAGCACTCTACGGCCCGTCCTTAAGCTTACAGTAAAGTGTACCATGGTGGTGGCTCCGTAATCGGCCGATGCGACCAGCGGCCATGTTCGTGTTTGTTTCGCGACGATAAAATATCGCGACAAATCAGTCGCCACAAACTAGATCGGCGTCGGAACAAAAAGAAAGTCCCGCATTCTCACTCCGGCGGGGATGTCGCCTCGACGTTGCAGTCGACCTCGCACCCGTTGTGGAGCTCGATAACGCGACAATGTGCCTCCGAAATCGACATCCGCGTCGCGTGTCTGACGGGGACGTGTTTCCGTGAAAATGTGGGCGTTGGCCGTTCCGTCTGGTTGTGGTTGTGTTCTGGATGGTCTGGCAGCTCCACCACCAACGGCTTGTTGTTGCTCATAGTTCAGACTTTGCAGTTGCCAGCGGGAATGCTGGCTAAACCCGACACCACGCCAGCCACGAATTCAATTGCCACAACGACACGGTAGGAGTGCAACTATGGCTGAGACGGATCTTCCCACGTCAGCCTCGCCTGATTATCCCAACTCCCGAGAATCATAATGCAGGGGGAGGGCCGATCATTTTGGTGGTGGTGGTTTTACCGGCGACGCGGAGAAAGTCTGTGGTTTGGTGTGGTTGGTGTTACCGGAGGAGTCGAGAACGGCGTTGGAGGAGTTGGCAGGGAGAAAATCGGCACGGGCGTTGGCCAATCGTCCGAGTCGGACTCGGACGTCTGGAGCATGCGGAAAGCGTCCCGCGTCATTTTCAGCATTCTACACGTTTTTGCCGCCTCGTCCTTTGTCAATTCGAGCTGCGAGCTCTGGATCATCGCGCTACCGCCGCGGAAAAAGTCGCCTGTCTCAGGTATGCATGACCTCGCGTCTTAGAGTGAGTTACAGGGTCAGGACTGGGTTTAGGAGGATTACGATTACAGGGTCAGGAGAGCATGTTTTTACAGGGCCGGGAGCATGGGTGCTTACTTTCGCTCCCAGCATAGACGAGCATGGACGAGGTTGCCGAAAGGGGAAATTCCGTACAAGTTTTGGATTGGGAAAAGAAAAGAACAGAAAAGTTTCGGGACGAAAATTCCGCTATTCGGCCCGCCACCCGTCGCAGGCATGCATTCCGAGGCTTGGGAGGAACCCTAACCCGTGCAGATCAGCCACCGCCAAACCACCACGAGTACAACCACGACCACAACCGCCACCAGAAAAAACGACCGGCCACAGATGCAGAGACTACCTCGCAACCCGAAATTTGGTTGCAGCCACAGCACACGACTCGAGATCATCTCACCACCTTTGTGAAGCAGCTCGTTCCGCCCCCACCCGCGGAATGGCGAGACGGGAGCAATGTTACTAAGCCGATCAGTACTCCAGCTATGCAGGCCTAGTGTGGATACTCGTGAGCTTAGCCCTGGGTGTGTAATGGGGAGGAACTACGTAGTAGTGCATAACAAACAAGCTACACCACACCAACATATCTGTTGCCAGCGAAATTCGCCGTGGGCCCCGCTGGAATCGCAGAGTGTGAGCGATCGGAACCGTGTCCGATCTTTGTTTTAGTTGCCCCAAAAGCCCTGCGTGGCCGTCTGCGTGCGCTTCTGTCCTCCGAAAGTCTAATCCCGCAGCTTGTTGGCAGTAGATGGACACATATCGCTGGGACGAACAACAATCAGCACCCAGCAGCCACCAAAACCAGCCTAGTTCCGGTTCCCGCGGCCAATTCTCTGCAGTGGCAGCGCGGTTCGACGAGGCAGACGACCTGCTCCAGCCCCTGCAGTTTTCCAACCACCACAACCACAACCAACCAAGTCAGGGACTGTCGCGATCCTCCAGCACCCGCTTCGCCGCCGACGATCTTGGCGCCATGATGGATCGAACCTTAAACATAAACGGCAAGGCGTCCCGTCGCTCCCACCCCGACGAACCGGTTGCCGAACAGAGCAGTTCGAGCAACGCCTCGAGCTCGAGTCCGCGACTGCTAGCAGCTACTTTTTCGGGAAAAGTGCAGACGCCGCTGCGTAAGGCCCTGCGGAGCGTCACGTCGCACCACCACTCGTCGTCGCGGTCGGCGACAAAGTCTGGAGCCGAAGCGATCTCGCACCAGACGCCAGCGCCCAAGCCGGCGAGCCAGTACCCGGGGCGGATCCCGGCTGCTCCTGTCACGTCGGAGCCCCACGAGAACATCCAGCCGCACGACCTGAGTCCGCGGAAGCAGTACATTGCGGGATCGACGTCGTACGGCAGCCTGGCGCCGGAAATAGTTGACCCGCGAGAGCAACAGGAAAAACACACGCCCAATATGGCCCACCAGCAGCAGCTCGAGCAGCACAATATGGCCCACCAGCAGCAGCTCGAGCAGCAGCGCCACGAGCAGGAGCAGCGCCGTCTCCAGCAGCAGCGGGAACTCGACCGTCTCGAGGAGCAGCATGCGCAGATCCAGCGCCAACTCGCGTACGAGGAGATGCTCGAGTCAGAGCGAAGAGATTCCGAACGCAGAGAGTCAGAGCGCAGAGAGTCTGAACGCAGATCGCAGCACGAGTACGAGCTCCGCCAACAGGCTCAGGAGGAGCACAATCGACGTGCCCAGGAGGAACACAATCGACGTGCCCAAGAGGAACACAACCGACAAGTGGAGGAACACCACCGACAAATGGACGAACACAATCGACGAGCCCAGGAGGAACACAACCGACAAATCGAGGAGGAACGCCGATCCCGCGCAGAGGCAGAAGAACAGGCAAAAGCCATGGCCATCGCCAGAGCAGAGGCAGAGGAACAGGCCAGGGCCCATGAACAAGAACTCCAACGCGAACAGGCAGAAGCAGAGGCTCGTGCCAGACAGAAACCCGTCATTGTCAAGAAGGGCGTCGAGGACTTTGAGTTCAAGGACGAGCTCGGTTCCGGCTCGTACTCGACGGTAATTGCCGCCAGCGACAAGCAGACGCTCCGCCAGTACGCCATCAAGGTCCTCGACAAGGCCCACATCATCAAGGAGCAGAAGGTCAAGTACGTCGAGATCGAGAAACAGACGCTCAACCGCCTCGGCGACCACCCGGGCATCATCCACCTGTACTATACGTTCCAGGACCGCGTGTCGCTGTACTTTGTGCTCGACTTTGCGCCCAACGGCGAGCTGCTCCACCTCATCAAGCGCATCGGCTCCCTCGACGAGACGTGTGCGCGGTATTACTCGTGCCAGCTGCTCGACGCCATCGAGTACATGCACTCGCGCGGCGTGATCCACCGCGACCTCAAGCCGGAAAACATTCTCCTCGACTACAAAATGCGCATCAAAATCACCGACTTTGGCACCGCGAAGCTGCTCGAGCCAGACGCCCGCGGAAACTACCCGTCGAACGTCAGGGCGAACTCGTTCGTGGGAACTGCAGAGTACGTCACGCCGGAGCTGCTGCTCAACAAGTACCAGGACAAGAGCGCCGACGTGTGGGCGTTTGGCTGCGTTCTGTTCCAGATGATCACGGCCACGCCGCCGTTCCAGGGAAGCACGCAGTACAAGACGTTCCAGCGCATCTCCAAAATGCAGTACAGCATTCCCCCCGGGTTCCCGTTCGTTGTTCGCGATCTCCTGCGACACGTGCTCGTGTCGACGCGGGCGCGGTGGACCGTCGACCAGATCAAGGAGCACCCGTTCTTTGAAGGCGTCGAGTGGTCCCGCAAGGCCATCTGGGAGGCAGGACCGCCGCGGCTCCAGCCGTACCGGCCCTCATCCTCGTCCATGAACCCAAGGAACCGCAGTACGCACACGCCGCCGGCCACGACGTCGTACCAGCCCAAGGCGTCGTCGCCGCAGGTTGTTCCGACGAGTTCCGGCCTGCAGCCCGTGCGACCAGCCACGCGGGCAGGAATGCCAACGAAACATGCGCTGGTCCCACCCGAGGCCCAGGGCCCACGCGTCCCCCAGCAGTCGCCGCCGCAACAGCACCAGCACCACCAGCCGGCGCCGCCGTCGCGACCGAAAATCCAGCTCAAGCACCAGCCGCGACAGAACACGTCGGCGTCTGCGGCTGCGGCTGCCCTCAACAAGGCCGGAACCACCAACGGCTCCGCTGCGAATCCGCACTCTGCGCCCAGCGGCTCGTACCTGCAGGGCCAGGAACGCATCAACCAGATCATGCGTCGCGTCCAGGAACAGCGCATCAGCGGCCGGCCCATCCAGAATGTGGTCCCCGTCCCGCCCAAGGACACGCCGTCGCGTCCCGAGAGCCCGCGGAGTCCCACTCTGCCCCAGCCTGCCCTGACCCACATTGAGGGCGAGTGGAGCACGGTGCTGATCTCGAGTGCAGAGCGGATCCTCAAAATGGGCCGCGTCTATGTCCACGTGGGCTCGAACCCCGCGGCAACCGACATGAGCGGGTCCAGTGTGCGCGACGACTCGCTGTTGGCGAAGCTTTTCGCCGTCAAAAAGAAGCTCCGCATCGCCATGGTCACCACCGCTGGCAGACTGCTAATCACGGATCAGGACAAGAAGGTCAGGGCGGAGGTGCCGCTGGGCGTTCCGCAGGTGGTCGTTCGCCAGATCCTCCACGGCGACGAAGAGGCGCTCGTCATTGAGACCTACAACCGCGTCCTGACCATCGAGGACCCCCGTCCGGGCGGCGCGACTAATTGGGTGGACAACATCGAGCTCGCTCGAAAGTATTATGCTCAGGCCACTGCCGAGCAAGAACGAAATGCATTTTCCGCTGCTGCCGCTGCTGCAGTAGCAGTTTCTGGCGTCGGTCGACGGTAACAATATCTTATTCTAATACGCCTTAGTGCCTTAATTCATATCATAGATATCGACCTTTGTTGGTGCCCGCTTGGTCCTTCTGCAACCGAGCTCTTCTTTTAAAAAAGAAGCAAAACTTTTGTTCAGTCCTACAGAAGGTGGTACCCTTATTGCGTTACTTTAGTCCTGCAGTATATGATTTAATGGTACCCTTATTGTGTCTTCTTTTGAAAAAGAAGCAAAACTTTTGTTCAGTCCTACAGTAGGTGGTACCCTTATTGCGTTACTTAAGTCCTGCAGTATATGATTTAATGGTACCCTTATTGTGTCTTCTTTTGAAAAAGAAGCAAAACTTCTGTGGCAATTGGCTAGCGCCAATTGAGTTAGTTTACTTTGTTTAGTATTCGGTGACACAATTGGCGCTAGCCAATTGCCAAAAAAAAAGTTTTGCTTCTTTTACAAAAGAAGTCACCAAAAAAAATGTTTTGTCTCTTTTTCAAAAGAAGCCACCAAAAAGAAAGTTTTGCTTCTTTTTCAAAAGAAGCCACCAAAAAAAAGAAAAATAAATTATACTCTAGTCACTCGCGTGATCTCTATGTCGCTGTCGCTGTCGAGATAGACAACCTCCGGCTCATCGGGCTCGGTATCGCCATACGCGTCCTCTTGGCAGGGTGGAGACGGCAGGGCACAGACAGTCTTGAACTTTTTGGGCTCTCGCTTGAAGAAATGGTCAAGAGTCGAGTTGCGTTTGCCAAGGGCGGATTGCGATTGTGCTCTTTGGGGCGCTTTCCGGAAGTACCCGAGCGGGTTTGAGTCTATAAGGTACAATGGTAACTCGACGGTCTTGCCCTGGAACTTTTTTATGGCTGGTGTGGGTATTCCGAGTGAGTTCGTGGTGGTGGCGGATTTGAACGCACTCTCGACAAGCTTGAACCGGAGAGACGCCCCACCAACAAGAACTTTGTACTCCCGGTGGAGAACATTGAAACAATCACCAGATGCAGCATGTTGCAGGTGATACGAAATCAGAGCCGGCATGAACGTGTTGAAGAACTCTTCTTCTGGCGAAATACGCGGAGAATCGCTGATGCTAGCTTGTCGTTTCATCCTAACAACGGGCGGCTTGTCGGTCGTATACAGAGCCAGTAGCTTTGGGTAACTTGGCGGATGGACCGCAATTGGTGGTGGTTTTGCGACTTTGGGGAACACGAGCGCTCTGACAGCAACTTCATTAGGGAACGTCGATAAACACTCAAACTTGTTCGACTTGCTCAAGAGTTTCGACTTGTTCGTGGCTGCCTCCTCCATCAGGTCTCGCCTCCACTCGTCCATCTCCGCAGAGGTTTGGATACTTTTGTGGTTCGCATGACAACTCGTGATGATCGCCATTAGTCTCGCAGCGTAGTCGGTGTTCTCGCTCGCGAGTTTCGCCGCGGTTGTGCCGCCAAGCCTGTTGACGCCGGTATCCCAGTCATTGCCACAAAGTAAACCTCTCATGATAAACTGCGGACGTTTGCTCGGGTCCACCTTGTACAGAAGCATTCGCCGGTTGTAGCTTTTGCGGGATACATGTCCCACAGACTCTGTAGTCACCAGATTGTCGTAGGTGAGAACCTGCGTAGCGCCGTTACACAGCACATCTGCGTCATTGGAGAAGACAACATCCACGTACCCCGTACGCTGAAGTGCGGCACATTGCGCCTCCGCCTCTTCGGGAGCATCGACAATGGCCATTCCGAGCGCTTGAGCTGCCTCTTTGGCGAACACCACAAAAGGGTAGCGCAGGTTGCGTTTGACGAGTTTCTGGCGTTTTGCGTAATTGAGTTCGCCGTCAAACACACAGACGCACTCGGCTCCGGCCGTCATGAACCCGCACAGACGCCGGATTAACGTTTTATGCTCGCTGCCGAAACCGGAACCGTGTTTGTTCATCTCGATCTGGCACAGCTGCTGCGACATGTCAATTGCGATGCGAAGGCTTCTTTTGGTTCTTTGGCGATGTAGCCGGCATAGTTCCACGAGCTCCTGGGGCTCTTTGTGGACGTCACTCCACAGTCCCACCACCCCCATTGTGAGGTTGGGCAAGTTGTTTACTTTCCACTAGGCACGTTATTTACTAACCACAAAGTGATGTGGGGTTATGCGTTTACCACCTCCACCACTCTCATCGTTCAAGCGTTGCGAAGAAGCACCGCGTGTGACTCCAGAGGACAGGTTAAGAGGACTCAGGCCGTAAATGAACAGGACAGACGACTGTAACTCCTGGATTGCGACTAGGTCTGGAATTAATACAAGGGCGCGTGTTACATCTCTTCTTGAAAGAGACGTACATTAGTAACTGTAGCGATTTTGAGAAACAAAGTGAGCTTTGAGTAGAAGAAACTAAGCAATAAAGATAATTCAGGTGAACTTTAAACAGATCAGGTTATGGGATGAGCTGAGCTGTCCATTAAACTAGTGAGTGGGACAAAATCGATAATCTAGACTAGTACAGTGCCATGTAAGTGGTGCAGCTGACAAGCTCATTAGAAAACGGTGCCGCATGTCAGATTCAGGATGATTAGGCACTTATTAGATGGATGATGACCACCAGAAACAAGATTTCGGAATATGGCAAATTCAAGATACAGAACGAATAAATCAGGCAGAGTCCTGATATTTATATATGTGCTAGAATAAACACCTCTGAGTGGGTTTGGATGGTATCCACCAGTATAGTACTCTGCCGGTGTCACCCTTAGCCTTTCATCACGTGCTTGCTCACTTCAACACCGCGCAATACATTATCAGCCCGTCTGGGCATCAATTATTGCTAGATCAGCCATACTTTCCTAGAACAGCATTCCAAAGTCAGCAGCATGGACCTGCATTATACCTCGTAGCAAATGGCTCCCATTCTGTCGCAGACCTGACAGTAATCACGATATGACCCTAACCCAGCATGACTGCATCCAAGTTACAGCTGCTTTTGGGATGACTCGCCTACCAACTTCCTGATAAGATTCTGAGGAGCCTTTTCCCTGACTCAGCGGATGGTGTCTCGAGAAGTGAACTGGAGGCAAACTATCAGCAACTAAACTTTGGACGCCAGCTCGCGCTGTTCGAAGAGTTGGGTGGCTACAACTGGCGGATGCGGCATACCCCGTTAGCGTACCTAGTTTGTCATTCCTAAGGACAATAATGCTTGCCGTCTTAGACAAACTTTCCTAACATAGCAGCCAGGTTTAGGTAAAGTTTGCCTTTCAGTGAATACAATGCTTGACAACGATACTCACTTTCCGTCCCATATACGTCCACATTGGAAATGTGCCAGAATTGGCTAGGTACCAACGGGCGAGGAGCCACGTACTACCTGAAGCTCGGCTCAGTACTGCTCGAGCCTTGCCTCATTTCCACCATGGCCATGTTAATCGTTGCGATTCTATCAATTTCAGCGAGCCCAATCCGCATATGGTGGCAGTTCAGTGCCATTATTGGATGGTACGGGATCACAAACTCGTCAATTGACTATCGATATTGTCGCCTTCTCGTTGGGTGGATGATATTAGCTGGTTTTGGCTGCTATTTCGGAGATGTACCAGCCACAGGGACAATCGGTGTCATCTACGTCTGCTCTTCAATGTTTGCATGGCTTCCGCCATATGTAAACGCGAAAGGGGTAGGTCGAGACTCTGATCTTGGTCAATATTTTAGAGCCTCTGGACCAGTTGGGATCGTGTTCTTCACACTTGTGCAGCTGGCTGCCGGAACCGTCATTGTCCCATTGGCCTCAGCCGTGATTCATCAGGATCCTCGAGTCTACGTCCCATGGATAGACTCAATTGCCGAATATTGGCCTGTGAGTGTTTTGTTTGGAGCAATTGCATGCATTTTTTTGCTGCTCGATTGTGTTATGGATGCTGTGAAAGGAGTCCGGCTGTTAATATCCGCAATAGCAGCAGTTCTGCTTCATTATATTGGGCTGGTTCAGTATTACCACCAGTCCATCCTTGGAGATCCACTCACGGTTGGACAGGTTGCCCAGGTAATAGTGGCTCTGTCGATTGCTTTATTAGCGATATGCGTCAGTGGCACTCACCAGGACAAGTACGGTGTAATTTTTGATGCATCGTATGATGATCCGCCGAGAGCACCTGAAAGTATTGTTTGTTACACAATCCGGGAGGCCATGGCGATGAGTCGAAGAATCCGACCTTTACCGGGAATTCTGGCGGAAGCTGGTGATATACCATTTATTCTTCTTGAACCTGACGAGGGAGCAATGCAGGATACGAGCGAGGATTCCTCAGTCAGTACGACTTGCGTATACAAAGAGTCTGTTCATGGTAGCCCTATTCATGAATGGGGGTGTGTCCTTGTTTTTTTTATCATTGTGGTGTCCACGGTCATAGCCTTGGTCGTCGCCGCATACCAGAAGCACGTACGTGCCTTCCTTGCATTGTGCGGATTTATTGGATGGACAAGTATTGGTTCGCGTCTAGTGGATGGGGAATTTAGCTCGTTTTCATTGCTCCCCTCAATGCTTATTGCTGTCAACAGTCCGATTCAAGGTCAAATGATGCCAGCAACGATGTTGCTTATTTTGTTCGGGTCCCCATTATTGATATTTCTGCCGTTGGTTGTTAGCACATCCTTTGTAGATCTGGAGCGTTACGGTCCCATCCACATGGTGTGTGATCATGTGCAACTGATGAAGATATATGGACCGCTTTATTCTGTTGGTTTTATCGCGATCACTGAGCTACTGCTTGCGCTCTTTCCTGCACCTTTTTGCCTGTTGCTCACCCCTGAATCACAACCAGCACCTGCATCTATAACCACTTGGGAAGCTCTGATTGTGGTTGGTTGTATTGCGGCAATATCCCCTATTTGGATGCAGGGAGATGCCCGTAAGTTTATCTACACCGTTGGCATGGGCGGCTTTGGTGTTACATTAAGTCTGGGGCTCTACTGGATAGGACCAGAGAAATGCATGAACACGGCTTTGGGACAATATGTCGCGGTTCTAGTAACCATCGCGATTGAGCTGACGATAATTATCGGGGTTTCCACCCGACAACGGCGCCTCTATCCAGAACGGTACGTTTATGTGGACTCGTGGCGTTTAGGTGATTTTTTCAAAGTGTTCACGAACTCATCATGCGAATTGATAGATGATGAACTGGAGCTGAGTCTGTTAAACAAGGTGTAAGTACTTAGGCATTAAATATCGAAGTTCTTGAAAATTCACAGTCGATTCAAACGATCGACTCCTCGAGATGACATTGGTGAGTGCCGTTACATTTCTTTGCGGCTTGACGTCCCTCGATCCCGGGGTATCAACCCTAACCGGCTCTCATGTCAACGCATTAACCCTGACCCTATACCCCGTCAACGCATTAGCCATAACGCGACATCGAGTCATGCGGTTTTGAAATCCCATAAGTTAAATACGTCGCGCAAATAGGAGTGGGCAGAACCACGAATGGGTGGAATCAATTCTACCATGGCAAGTACGCCTCCCCAGTTCGCCGCAACTAACGGGACGGGGAGTAACCAAACTACTACGATGCACTGGCGTCCTTCCTTCGGCGGAAACTTTCCGTGTATAGTCGCGTGCGCGGGGTACGCCTACCCCTTGGTCTCATTCTTAGCTGTGGCCATTTATGGCCTCTGGGCCTGCAACTGGAGACGCCTTCATCCTGCCAACATATTCGGGTGGTTCAAAGCAATCGATTTCCACCAACATTTCAAGTCCGGGCGACGCTGGAAAACTATGTTTCGGTTCTTTTTTATCCACGGTGTCAAGATGGGCACTTGTCTAGCGGTCTTGACTATCGGCAAAGCCACAGGGTTGATGAAATTGTTCGCCCTCATTATGCTATGCTCGGCGCAATACTGTCTCTGTCAATCTCTCCGCAAACAGGAGATTGGGCTCGAAGTTCTCACCGTGATGATCATGAGCGGGGTTATTGTACCTATGTCTCCCCTTACAGAGGACTGGAAGCCTGCTTTTATTCTCGTGTTAATTGCGGATATCGTGGAATTCCTGCTCGTGCAATATTTTGCGTGCCGTGTACGGACCGCCGGAAGTATCCCTCCACGAAATGGAGTCTTTTGTGATAGGATCGCAATCGCGTGGAAAGGATCGGGAATTGGCGTTAAAGCCCCCATATTCGTGTGCAGATGTCTCATTGATGAAGCCGTCACCTTCGCACTCCTTTTTGGTTGGCTAAATTTTGAGAGGCCCGAACTTTGGCCGGACGAAAATATTTGTATTTTTGTCGCAATCGCCTCTATAATTGCGTTTGTTATGTTCGTCTCATTGACGAAGCCCAACGCTCCGTCGTTTGGAATCGTGGCGTTCACGATGGGACTACTTTGCATTGAGACGTCGATCGAGCCACTCGGTAAGGCTTTTCCCGAAGTCGAGATGCTTGAAAAGGTCATATCGTTGTTGGAAGACTCTCCGCGGATTATTGTCGTTGTGCTACACGCAACCGCTATCACGTTATGCTCATCGTGGAAGTGCCTAAGTTTAAATCCGCCAGCTCTATCATCCCCTGAGCACTCACGAACTTTGGAGGAATATGAGCTCGGGGGCACCACTCAGCACAGTGCCGGCAGTGACATCGCCCAAATAGAAGTCTAGACTAGACCGTAGAATTTCAATTAACGTTTAGTTAAGCCTCTAGGTTGACATCGCCTTCCAGCCACCAAACGAGTGTACCGAATAAAGAAGTGTGCTAAAATAAGTAGATAAAATAAAGGTGTCATGGGCTGAGAACCACAGACGCATCAAAATAATCTGCCGGTGCAAACGGCTTGACGTTCGCAGAGCTCGCCTTGCCGTCGAGAATGATCTCAGACATGAGTTTGCCCGTCGCAGGAGCATTGTTGATCCCCCAACACGAGTGGCCAGCGGCGATGTAGAGATTCGCGACGTTGGTCTCGCCAAGGAACGGTCCCGGACACGGACTCGAGTCCTCGACGATCGGCAGGTAGCACGCCTGGCTCACGCGAAGCTTGCCTCCCTTGATCACGTCGGGAGCGAACACAGAGCCGTAGTGGTACAGGGCAGTGGCAGCCTCCTGGGAGACAGTAATTAGGTCTGCGGATATGGGCAGCGGCTCCGTCGTGCTCTCGCCGCAGATGTAGATCTCGTCCTGGCGGGCGTAGATTTCGGGACTGACGCGTTTGTAGCGGTCAATCTGGAGTTCGGTAAATAACGCGTAGGCGCTGACGGGCCGTAGTGGCTCGACGGTGATGCTCTGCACTTTTTGGCAGTAGATGGGACAGTTTTCGATCAGCTTCGACGTCCACGGACCCGTGGTCACGACGACGTGGTCGGCGTCTAATCGTTGGACGTCGCCGGCAGAATCAATGTACGAGACGCCGTTGGCGCCGGTGGCTGCTGAGCCGTGGATCTTGTCGACGCGACCGGTCACCAGTCGCGCCTTTCCCTCCTTAATGAGCTTGTCCATGAGGAAGTTTGTGAATTGGAAAGGGAGGACCTGCGCAAACTGGCCCTGCTCGCCCAACACTTCGCAATAGCCAATGAAATCGCGGTCGATCCAGTCGAGATCGCTCGGGATCCGTGCCGAGTTGTTTTTGGGCGTTTGCAGACTCGCCTCGACGGAGCAGGTCATGACCTTGCGGTACCCCCAGTTTGCTTCGCCGCCAAGTGCTTCCGCGAGCTCCTCGTGGAGTCTGAACGACATGTCGGCAATCTGTTTCGGGAACGCCGTTGAGCTCAGGAGGCCTCCAGCTTTGCCGCTGGCAGCACATGCGGGGTGGACAGCCTCCACAACGATGATTTCGTCCTTGGTGGGGTCGAAACTGGGGTGGTGTGCGAGGTAGAAGGCGGTCGACGTGCCCACGATGCCTGCACCGACGATCACGATCTTCATGGTGGAGTGTCAATGGCCAACCAGCGAACGGGTTAAAGGGCGGGTTACTCTTCACGGGCTATTCTTCACCACTGCTACCGCCAAACTGCGTTCGAAGGTCGCACGCGCAGGTGGACACACCACAGAGGGGTAAAAGATATGCGTGGAGATGTGCGGCGGGGGGTGCGATGGGGCCCGATTGCAGACGCCTGCGAGGGATTTCTGCCCCGGATTTTGGTCTTCGCCAGTGCAATGTGTGCGTGCGGTCAGGGCAGGCAGGGGATTCGTGCTGTAGCCGGATCCGCGTTATCCAATCGAAACACTTGCGCTTCAGAGAGGGTGACTCTGTGTAGGGCCAGAATAATTTTGGGGACTAGGCCACCCCCCTCCAAGCGTCGCGTGACTCAGCACGTCATAGAGACAAGGGTAAGCCGTTCGGTTAGTTGTCGGTTTACTGCAAGACAGTGCGGCTGTCGTCTTCGCTTTTTTTTTTTTTATAGTGTTCGTTGCGGAGATTCTTTATCTGAAAACTTTGGTCAATTGCCACCATACACTTGTGAAGGGGTTAGGCTATCTAGCTTTGAGGGATCTTCTCTTGAAAAAGAAGCAAAACTTTGGTGCCAATTGGCTCCGCCAATTGATTTACTTTTAAACTGACTGTCCCTATTGATTTATGATCAGTGCTCTAATTGACGTAGTCAATTGCCACAAAAGTTTTGCTTCTTTTTCAAAAGAAGACACAATAAGGTACCACTACTTCATCCTAGTTTCGAGATTATCTTCAGATCGAAAGAAGACACAAAGGGTACCACTAAATCATATACACTGAACAATTCAAAAGAAGAACCACCAAAATCAAACGCAAGAAAAAGTTATGACAAGGGTCTGACAGGTGCACATGCGGTAAAAAGTGAAACATTAGCCGTGAATGCATACACTAAATAATATTCTATGCAATTATGATGAGCACGAGCAGAATCACCAGCACGACGATTAGCAGCCCGATGCAGCACGAGCCCAGCGTGTCGCGGTTATTCCGCAGCACCCAGTCAACGCGTTTTCGTGCTCGCGACAGACGGTCCTCGCTCCTGTCGACCTGGACCTCGAAATCGTCGAGCATCACCGCCTGGTCCTCGAGTTCCCGACTCATGGTGTTGGCCTGTTCGCGGAGGTTCTGCACCGTCACAAACACAGAGTCGAGAATGGTGTCCTGCTCGTCAATGGTGTCCTGATACAACAACATGCGGTCTTGCTCAGTGTCTCCGTCGTCATTGCTCTGGAACGGGTTTTCGGTTATTGGCGGTTGCTGTTGTTGTTGTGGTGGTGGTGGTGGTGGAGGCGGATGTCGCACCTCTGCGAGCGACTCCTGGATGTCGGTTATTTGGTTGTTGACGCGACCAACCTGCTCAATCCGGTTGTTGATCTCGATATGGTCGAGGCCAAACTGTGCAGGGTTGCTCTGGACAGCCACAATCGAGTCTGTGAGCTCCTTGACGACGCCAGTAAGGTCCTGTAGCAACGTCTTCAACGTACTCAACCTTGCGTGGGTTGGGTCGTTTTTGTACTGTCGCAACACAAGCTGAGCAGAACTCAGCTGCTGTTCGGCATCGGCCAACACAGCGCCAAACGGGTCCATGTCTGCCACCCTGAAGCCTGAAACCTGGGGTCGTAAAGGTTGGGTGTGGTTGTCAGGCTTACTACTTCGACGTTTGAACCCTGGGTGCTAACGCGTTCTGCGATGGCCACAAAAGGCCATGTCCACAAGGGCGCTCCCACAAGACAGTGGCTCAACAAGGACGTGGCTCCTGCCGTTCTAGAAGGAATGCGCTACATCACGCGAACACGACCCGCCGACCCCGTTAAGGCTCTGGGAGAGTTCCTTCTCAGCTACGGCCAAACACAGCGAACGAACGACGCGACGACGAGCGAAAAGAATGCGACGAGCGATGCGACGACGATCGGTGCGACAACGAGTGATGCGACATCGAGTGACGCGGCGAAAACAGCATCGGACGCGAATGAGGTAGAAACAAAGACAAAATCTAGTCCGTAATGTACATACTAAAAGTGCTCAGGCTTGGGTCGGACGTCGTCCAGCACGTCGTAGCCCCATTCGCCCAGAGTTCCCATCAGTTCAACCCGCCATCCTCTGTAGAGACTCGCCACAGGGTCCTGGCCACGGACAACGGACCACAGCGTCGGCAGCATTCCGCGATAGACCTTCACTGGCACAATTAGTGCGTACTCTGGCGGATGGACGGCCATGACACTCGCACGGTTGGCCATTGTATCCAGCGGCAACTTCACCAAAAGGGTCGCGAGATCCACAGCCAGCGACGCCAGTGGCCACAGTTGCGGGTTGCGGAACTCGTCGATGTCTAGTTGGCGGAACAGCACCACTGGCGTGCACATTCGCACAAACTTCGTCAAAGTTGTCGACAGAACAGACGGCAGAAGCACCGACGGAACTATTAGGGACCTCGTGTTGAGCAGCCAGTACCGTAAGGACCGTGGCTCCCTTCCTGCCGAAGCAAAGCTCGTGACGACTAGTCGGGCACGAATCATCGCTATTGGCGCCAACAGCGCCGTTGCCACTGCTCCGGCCACAGTCGCCACAGCCACAGACAGTAGCGGGTCTGTACTCTGCATCACATCCACGTATTGCGGGTCAGCCGTCGACGCCAGGGTCAAACTCGTGAAGAATCCCGTCAACCACGCCTCAATGAGGTCGTACGCCGCCTTGTACAGACACGACGAATGCATCCCCCGCCACAGACCCAGTGGGCCCTCTCGCGATGTTAGTGCCCCCATCATCTCGAACACACTCGTCGACGTGGGCTGCACTGCCTCTGGGTATGGCGACGACGGGTTTGTGACGTTCAGTGGAACCAATTCCATGCCAATGCGTGTGACCTTGCGTTTCTGCTTCTTTTTCTTCGGTTTTGGCGGCGGAAGAAACTTGCCATTGTCGGCGGTGTCCACAAAGTAGTCAACCTCGTCATCACTACTTAGCTCGTCGCTATAGCCGTCCTCGTACGCAGCATAGGTTTCTCCTGGCGTGTGGTCGTATTCGCACACCTGCAGCAGAAACTTGACCACCTCGAACGGCTGCGCAACTGCCATTCGCGCGTAGAACCGTCCAGCAGTAACCGCAACCGCAGCCACTTTCGGCTGGTGGAGCGCAGCAACGGTGCCATCGAGGTCGTAATCGTCGAGATAGTCTCCACTCAAGGCGGGTCCAGGCCCAGCCACACTCACAGGCGATTGGAACGTTTCTGGGTTGTAGTAGGGCCGGTATACCGATGGCCCATCCATCACTGGTGCCATCATCGTAGATGGGGGTGTGGACTTTAGGTGTAAGCAGAAATGCACCACTCCCTCCAGTTTATGCACGGATGGTGTAGTGTCCGTTGGATGCGTGTCCAGAGGATATGGCCACGATTTTCAAGTCGATAAACCGCACAAAAACGTTCATGGCCACAAACCCGACACACAAGTACGCGAGCGTGGCCAATTGTCTGCGTGGCTGCTGTTTGTGTCGTTTCGATGCCTGGGTGTAGTTTTCGGCAATGGCCATCTCCAGACGCCTCAATTGCGTCTGAATTTCAGCTTGGAGTTGGTCTAGGCGGTCCTGGAGCTCCTTGAGAACCAGATCCTCGACCTGGGGGTGTTCACTGACGAGTGGTGACCGCGGCGAGCCGAAACTCAACGATATCCCGCAGCCAGGACTCTCACTCATCACACGTTGTTGACGCTTCTTGCGGTCAAGACCGGTCCCACAACTACACTACATATACTCGCGGCGGTCCACATTTCAGGCGGTCCACATTTTCAGTCTCGTGTGCATGCTGCATAGTTTTTTGGGAGAGCCTCACGTGACATGGTAATCACAACGCGCGTTTTGGCATCCTCAGTTTCGCGACACCTCCACAGCTACATACCGCGTACTCGACGATGAACACAACCCCAACTGGTGGCCTGTTCAGCCGGAACTCGGCTGTTCGTCGACCGAGTGGAGCAAAGTCGGCTCCAAAACCGGTGCCCATCCCACGACCGAAGGAGCTCCGAGACACCGAACGCGAACACATGCGTGAAGCGTTCCAGATCTTTGACAGCGACAGGGACGGCTATCTCGACGCACACGAGCTCCAGGCTGCGATGCGCGCGTGTGGATTCCAGCCCACCAAGAGCGAAATCATGGCCACGATCAAACAAGTGGATCCAGAACACGAGACGCGTATCAGCGATGTCGACTACGAGCGCGTCATGACGGAAAAGATTCTTGGGCGCGATCCCGAGGACGAAATCCAGCGCATGTTCGAGCTCATCGACATCCACCAGACCGGCAGCATTGGCCTTGACGAGCTCAAAGCGCTGGCCAACGATGTGGGCGAGTCTATCCCCGACGACGAGCTTCGGCTCATGATCGACCAGTTTGACTGGGATGAGGATGGCCGGTTGAACTACGACGAGTTCCGCAAGGTCATGGCGAAGTTTGCCAACTAATTTATTAACCTAATTTATCATACCTTTATTTGCTACTTATTTTTGCTTCTCCGTATCAATGGTCAACAGACCAGTCGACCGCGAACGTACTTCAATTTTTTTTTTCTTTTTTTTAATTCGCTGTCTTTCCTGTCCGTTCACACCCCAAAAGTACACAGTGTACTGGTTGCCCACACATCCCGCTGAGATGCGTAGGTCGTGGTAGCTGACATATTGGTCAGGTCCCGATTTTTCACCACCACTGACAATCATGGTCAATCCACGCTTCGCGAAGCCGATTGCCAAGCTCGGGCAAAAAGAGTTCTTCGAGATGTTCAAGGAGATCAACCGGACCCGTCCGAAGGACTACCAGTTCGAGCAAGAGGAGCTCGTCCACCCGTCGAAGCTCGTCAAGGACCGCGACGTGCCATTTGTACCTGGAGACCGGGTCCAGATCATCAAGGGGAAAGACAAGGGCAAAGTGGGCCTTATTGTACAGCGAATGCAACCATCGAGCAATTCGTTCTTGGTCCAGGGAGCTGGCGTCAAGCATGTTATCAACCCGATCGAGGCAAAGAACATCGACAAGGACAACTGGATGCCTGTGGCTGAGTACCCGCGACCGTTCGACATGGACTCGCTCCGACTTGTGTCCAAGATCAAGGAGCCCTCCGGCAAGGAGGTCGACGTGGTCATCCACTCCATCGAGCTTGGTCCCGAAAAGTACAATGCATTCACGAACCGCCACGAGCGCGTTCGCTACGCCAAGCATGACCACTCGATCCAGATCCCATATCCTGCCCAGGAGCGTCCCAAACCCGTACCAGAAGAACGCGCCAGTTTGACCACGGCTGCTCCCGTAGTCGATGTGCGCAGCCACTATGTGGTTTCCGCAGTCGACTGCCCAATGCCTATCGGCATGATCGACCAAGTAACGAACCTCAACTCGCGTACAAAACGCGCGCGTTATGCCAAGAAGCTCACTGCAGCGCAGATCAGTGCAGCCAGTGCGCCGGAAATGCCCCTTGCTCCTCGTACACAGAAGATTCTCGCCGACATTGCCGCGCTGCAAAAGCCAGAACACCCCGCATTCTCACCAGAGATGGCTGCATTTCTCGACGCAGAGATCAAGAAGGGTCTCGAATCTCGCGTCGCAAAGGAAGCACAGGCTCTCGACTCGTACAAATAAATGTATATACTCCCTCTCGTGCGATTTTATGCACGTTCTGTTAACCAATTTTTTTTTGGCAAGCTCTGCTCATGTCAGTTCTCTAGTACATCGTTTTAAAATGAGCATCTCTAGATCGAAAATGGTCAATCACAGCCCACCCCAACGCTTCTCATTACAACGTGTGGAAGCTCGATACACATTCGGACCTATTAGACTCCAGGATGTTACACCTTGTTTAACAGACTTAGTTCCAGCTCGTCATCTACCAATTCGCATGATGAGTTCGTGAGCACTTTGAAAAAGTCACCCAAACGCCACGAGTCGACATAAACGTACCGTTCCGGATAGAGGCGCCTTTGTCGGGTGGAAACCCCGATAACTATCGTCAGCTCAATCGCGATGGTTACCAGAACCGCGGCATATTGTCCCAAAGCCGTGTTCATGTATTTCTCTGGTCCTATCCAGTAGAGCCCCAAACTTAGTGTAACACCAAAGCCACCCATGCCAACGGTGTAGATAAACTTACGGGCATCTCCCTGCATCCAAATGGAGGATATTGCCGCAATACATCCAACCACAATCAGAGCTTCCCAAATCGTTATAGATGCAGGCGCTGGTTGTGGTTCAGAAGTGAGCAAAAGGCAAGGAGGTGCAGGAAGGAGCGCAAGCGGTAGCTCAGTGATCGCTATAAAACCAACAGAATAAAGCGGTCCATATATCTTCATCAGTTGCACAAGATCACACACCATGTGGATGGGACCGTGAAGCTCCAGATCTACAAAGGATGTGCTAACAACCAATGGCAGAAAAATCAATAAAGGGGACCCATACAAAATAAGCAACATCGTTGCTGGCATCATTTGACCTTGAATCGGACTGTTGACAGCAATAAGCATTGAGGAGAGCAACACAAATGAGCTGAATTCCCCATCAACCAGACACGAACCGATACTTGTCCAACCAATAAATCCGCACAACGCAAGGAAGGCACGTACGTGCTTCTGGTATACGGTGACGACCGAAGCTATGACCGTGGACACGACAATGGTAGAAAAAAAAAGGCCCAACTCCCAACCACGAATAGGGCTCCCATGAACAGACTCTTTGTATACGCAAGTCGTACTGACTGAGGAATCCTCGCTCGTATCCTGCATTGCTCCCTCGTCAGGTTCAAGAAGAATAAATGGTATATCACCAGCTTCCGCCAGAATTCCCGGTAAAGGTCGGATTCTTCGACTCATCGCCATGGCCTCCCGCATTGTGTAACAAACAATACTTTCAGGTGCTCTCGGCGGACCATCATACGATGCATCAAAAATTACACCGTACTTGTCCTGGTGAGTGCCACTGAGGCATATCGCTAATAAAGCAATCGACAGAGCCACTATTACCTGGGCAACCTGTCCAACCGTGAGTGGATCTCCAAGGATGAACTGGTCGTAATACTGAACCAGTCCAATATAATGAAGCAGAACTGCTGCTATTGCGGATATTAACAGCCGGACTCCTTTCACAGCATCCATAACACAATCGAGCAGCAAAAAAATGCATGCAATTGCTCCAAAGAAAACACTCACAGGCCAATATTCCGCAATTGAGTCTATCCATGGGTAGTAGACTCGAGGATCCTGATGAATTACGGCGGAGGCCAATGGAACAATGACGGTTCCGGCAGCCAGCTGCACAAGTGTGAAGAACACGATCCCGACTGGTCCAGAGGCTCTAAAACATTGACCAAGATCAGAGTCTCGACCTTCCCCTTTTGCGTTTACATATGGTGGAAGCCATGCAAACATTGAAGAGCAGACGTAGATGACACCGATTGTTCCTCTAGCTGGTACATCTCCGAAATAGCAGCCAAAACCAGCTAATATCATCCACGCAACGAGGAGCCGACAGTATCGGTAGTCAATTGATGAGTTTGTGATCCCGTACCATCCAATCATGGCACTGAACTGCCACCATATGCGGATTGGGCTTGCTGAAATTGATAGAATCGCAACGATTAACATGGCCATGGCGGAAATGAGGCAAGGCTCAAGCAGTACTGAGCCGAGCTTCAGGTAGTACGTGGCTCCTCGCCCGTTGGTACCTAGCCAATTCTGGCACATTTCTAATGGGACGTATGGGATGGAAAGTGATGATCGCCGCTAAGTAATATATTCACTGAAAGGTACCTAAACCTGGCTGCTTTTTTTGGGAAAGTTTGTCTGAGTGGGCTAGCATTGATGCCCTTACGAATGACAGGCTAGGTGCGCCAAGAGGCTGTGCTGTATACCAGTTGTAGCCAACTCTTCAAACAGCGCGAGCTGGCGTCTAAAGTTCGGTTGCTGATAGTTTGGCTCCTTGTAATCCACTTTTCGCGACAACATCCTCTAAATCATGGAAAAAGTTCGTCAGAATTTTATGTGGAAGTTGGCAGGCGAGCCATGCCATAGGCACTTAAAAGGAAACAGCAGCCGAAACTTGGATACATTTATTAGGGGTTAGGGTCATATCGTGATTACTGTCACATTTTTGACGGAAAGGGAGCCAATCGCTACCAGGTACAATGCAGGTCCATGCTGGCGACTTCGGAATGCTGTTGTAGGAAAGTATGGCTGATATAGCAAAACATGATGCTCAGATGGGCTGCTAACGTATTGCACGGCACTGCTAATGAGCTTGTCCGCTGCAAGAAGATAAGATACCACTTACTGTACGTACAGTACATGGCACTCCACTAGTCTAGTTAATCGATTTAGTCCCACTCAGTACTGTAGTGGATATCTCGGGTCGGGTCATCCCATAACCTGGCTAACTTGAAATTTGCCTGAATTCTATTGTCTTTGCCTAGTTCTATTCTATATTCACTTCATCTCCAAATTACTGGTGTACGTCTTGACCGTGAAGAGATGTAAGGCGCCTCCTTGCATTATTTACGGAGCCAGTCGCAACCCAGGAGTTACAGTCGTCTCTCCTGTTCATTTAGGATGAGAGTCCTCTTAATCTGTCCTCTGGAGTCACACGCCGTGCTTCTTCGCAACGCTCGAACGATGAGAGTGGCTGGATGGCTTGTCAAACTACAGTAAATGTCAGTACAGTACATGTAGTGCTACTACATTTCTAGCGCTAAAAGCCCCAGCCATTTTGGTTTCCGTTTGAAAAGGCCGTCACGGGACCGGCCAAGATACTGATCTTTACTCTAGAGGCTTGATAATACGTTACTTGAAATTTCTATGGTCTAGTCTAGACTTCCATTTGGGCGATGTCACTGGGGGCACGGTGCTGAGTGGGGACACTGACTTCATATAACTCGAAAGGCTGTGACTGCTCAGGGGACGCAAACGCCGGTGGGTACAACTTTATGTATCTCCACGATGTGCCTAGCGTGACAGCGGCAGCGTGTAGCGGAATGAAAATCATCTGGGGAATGTCTCCGATCCACGTTTTGAACTCTTTGACCATCTCGGCCTGGTGGATGATGGCCTTACCGACTGGCTCCGTCCAAGCCTCAATAAAGAGTAAACCCAGCGTGGCCATCACGACCTCGCACAACGGCTTCAGCCATATGGTGTCACGAGCGTCTTCGACGAACCACAGAAAAGCAGCGACGAGGAAACCGATGACGATGAACTTTGTGATATGTTCATCTGGCCAGAGTTCAGGCCTCTCCACTTTTGCCCAGGCACAAGCGAACCCATAGCTAAAGAGAAAATCAAGGATACACCGGACCAGGAATATGACAACCTTCGGGCCAAGTTTGCATTCTTTCAGCACGACTGAGATCCACTCAAGAGTATATTTGTCCAGTGACAGCACATCAACGTTAGCCGCCACACAGTCCTCGAAAAATTGCACGTGCAGAATTTCCAAGATATTACCAGTTGTCGCGAGTAGAGCTGCGATAAATCCGTCGTCCGTAACAGAACCCACAGGTATAATTACTCCGCTCATGATCGTTAGGGTGAGAACCTCAAACCTGATGGCTCGTTTGCGGATAGCGTGACCCAGGTAGTATTGTGTAGACCATAGTATAATTAGGGCAAACAGCTTCGTCAAACCTGACGCTTTTCCGATTAGTACAACCGTTAGACAAATGACTGTTACAACAGTCTGTTGGACAAACGCAAAGAGAGCTTCGAGACCGAGGCGTTTGTACTCGGACCAGACAAGAAAGCTTGGCCTTTTGGACAACCGAAATGGGTTGGTCACGCGAAGGCGTTTCCAGTTCTTCACCACAATAAGGATGATCCAAGTCGCTTCTATCACGAAAGCGCTCGCTAAACCAAGCCACATGATGATACACCGACCCTTGGAGCCTATGGGAGGAGGCCAGGGCGCCGTGATAGTTTGGTTGCCCCTCGTCCCGTTAGTTGCGGCGGCCTGGGGAGGCGTATTCGCCATAGTAGAATGGGTTCCGCCCATTCCTCTTTTCGCCCACTCCTGTTTGCGCGACGTATTTAACTTATGGGGATTCATAACCCGCATGACTCGACGTCCGCGTTATGGCTAATGCATTGACATGGGTGTAGGGTCAGGGTTAATGCGTTGACATGAGAGCCGGTTAGGGTTGATACCCCGAGGGCCAGGAACGTCAGGCCGCAAAAAAATGTAGCGACACGCCCCAATTTCGTTTGGAGGAGTCGATCGCTTGAAGCGACCGGAAATTTACAAGAACTTCGATATTTAATGTCTAAGTACTTACACCTTGTTTAACAGACTCAGCTCCAGTTCATCATCTACCATTTCGCATGATGAGGTCGTGAACATTTTGAAAAAATCGCCCAAACGCCACGAATTCACATAAATGTACCGTTCCGGATAGAGGCGCCGTTGTCGGGTGAAATCAGTAGCTACGAGATCACCATTCAATTACCTATTCAAAACTGACAAGACAAAACTTTTTTTTTCCTGAGCTGCGCTCAGGTCTATACACTTTATGATTGTGCTCGCACAAGTAGATCATAAAAATACCGCTTGAAGTCTTTGACGGGCACCGAGACCACTTTCGTGCCAAAGTCCTCGATCACCGGCTGCGGGAGTCCCGCTTGCGATAGGTATCCGCCGAGGTACTCCTGGTACTGGGCACCACGCGCCTCCCAGACTGCTCTCTGGAGGGCACCGAGCTCCATCGCGACGAGCCGGGTTTCGGCATCGCGAAGCTTGAAGTCTGGTTTTGTCGGCAGTGTCCAGCACAGCTCGGTCAATTTTGTGGCGACAAGATCGGTGCCAAACAGGGGCACATCTTTGCCGGCGCCAAGCTGGTCTTCGGGAACTTTCCCTGTGCCCCACATTTGGACCATGCGACCAAGCAGGGTAATGGCGACCTTTTGGTTTGGCAGTCCGCCAGCGGCACTGCCATTCGAGGCGTAGTGGAACAAGCTCTCTGCGACGTTCTCAAACACGGGCAGCACCACAGCGCCGTAGCGGTTCGTCAACAGCGTCGACAGGAACTGGAGATAGGCCTGAACAAGCTCTTTGCGGCGGCTTGCAGCATCAGTGGTCACAGTTCCACTGGTTTCAGCAGCCGCGTCGGCAGCTGCCGCCTGCAGCGCTGCAAACACCTTCGCAAACAACGGCGTGCTGAGGCTGGTGAACATGTCAAACACGGACTGGTCGTCCTTGAACCGGTGCGACAGCTGGCCAAGGAAGCTGAGCAGGTCCGCGAGGTCCGACGGCTGGGCGTTCACGAGCAGAATATCGATTAGGCGCGAGATCTCGACAAGAATGCGCGATCCGAGCAGCTCGACAAGACGCGTGTACGCAACACGCGCCGCGTCGCGGACGAGCTGGTCACTGTACAGTTGCTCGACCACCGCGACGACCATTTGGGTTGCAGTGGTCATTTCCGCCAGCTGCTGGCCGTCGGTGACGGGGACGGATGCCACGCCGCGGGTATATGCACTGAGGGCGATTAGGTTGTGGTGGACCCTCTTGTGTGCGGTGATGTCGGCGGGATTCGCCTTTGCCGCCGTGACTGCGCGGTCGATGTCGGTGAAAATGCCTGCCAGGAGCTGTCTCGCGAGCTCCTCGCGTTTCTCGGGGAGCTGCGACACAATGAGCATTCCACACAGCTCAAACAGGTACAGCTGCGACGAGAAGACGCTGTCGTCCTCGTCGGCGCTCTCGTCCGACGGCGACGGCGAGTTTTGCGACTGCTGCGGGACATGGACGGCGAGAAGCGGCGCCACGCTGCTGAACACCTGGACGGCCACCGCCTCGAGAATATCGCGTTTGTCGCGACCCATGATGTGTTTGAACAGCCTGAACAACAGGTACCACGCCCGCAGTCGGACGCGTAGCACGCGGTTGTGGATTCCGGCTGGTCCCACAAAGAAGGCGACGGCCTTTTCGAGCAGCCGACGGGTTCGCGCCTTGGCAGCGTCGTCGGCATCTTTGCGGTCAACAAACAGGCTGGGGTAGAATTTAAGGATGAACTCCATGCACCACAGCTGGACGGTCGGGTGGCTCGTGGCGGCAAACGTGTCCACAGAGTCCACCAGTGCCACGGACAGGTCGTAGAGAGCCGTGTCTGCTGGCGTCTGTACAGTCTGCAGGGTGCCTGCAGCTCCAGCTGCCTTCCGGCTCGACACGGCCATCGTCTTGGCAACGTCTCCAAGCACGTCCATCTCGTAGAGGGCCAGCTCAGCTTGCTGCCAGGGCGCAGACGCGGAGTTGGCGAGACGGGTCCGGATGAACGGGACCACAATGTCGAGGAACAGTCCGAGGTGGATCGACGCAATCTGTTCCTGCAGAACCTTGAGCTTTGCGCGCAGATCGGCAAACTCGGCGTCGTCGTCCTCGTCGTCGTCGTGGTCGTCGTCGAGGGCATAGCCCGACTTGGCGATGGCCTTGTCGAGAACGGCGCGGAGCACCTCTGCGCGCTCGGTCGGCACCTCCTTGGGCGGCTGGTTGGCTTCTGGCCGCTGTTCCCGTCGCACAAACTGGATGTACTCCGCGATGAACGGGACCACCTGGACAGACGTGTCGTCGTACTCGTTGCCAAGGAACTCGAGGGCCTTGGGCATGATTTCGAGCACCAGCGGCTCCGAGTTCACGGCGAGTGCCTTGACGAGCTCCATTCCAAGGTAGTTGGTGAGCTTTGCGACGCGTTCCTCGAACTCGAGGTCGTTGCCGTTGACGTTGAACTGCACCAGCAGCGGCACGAGCTGGAGGACGCGCACGAGCTCGATCTTGTGGTCCGGGGCCATTTTTTTCAGCAGCATTTCGTTGAGGGCGGCAGCAGCACTGAACCGCGCGCTGTCGCCGGGGGTGAAGTGCTTCATGATGCGCGGCACAAGCGCGCCGTCGCGTTCGGCAAGGAGCATGGGCAGGTCGATCCACGACACCCAGCCGCCAATGACCTGGAGCGCGAGCTGGGCCACGTCGGTGTTTTCCGACGCCAGCAGGTCAATCAGGGAGTCGATGATGGCCTGCATATCGTTTGCCCTGATGGCGTCCTTGACGTCGTTGGCCTGGCGGACCTGCTCGGGGCTGCGGTCGAACGCCTGGTCGCCAATCTCCTCGTGGATGATCTTGAGCACGCGCAGATACAGGTCTGGGTTCGACAGCTGGATCAGGTCCGCGAAAAACGTCGGCCACGAGTTGGGGTACGTGACGAGGAACAGCTGGGCAAGGGTTTCTGCAGCCTTGGTGCGGGTGGACACTGGCATCGCCGCGAGCTCGCCGCGCGACGCGCGGGCCCAAATAACCTCCTGGATGCTGCGCAGCTCCGGACTCGCCGGCGCAAACAGCTTGATCGCCGCCAGCAGCACCTGGAAGCTGAAAAACACCACCTCCTGCGGCAGGTCCGGCTGCCCCGACAGCTCCAGCGCCGGCTGCCACCACTCCTGGGGCGCCTGCTGCACGTGGGTGCAGAACTCGATGGCCTGCAGCTTCACCTGGGGGTCTGCGCCGGCCTGCAGCGCCAGCGACACCGCCTGCTTGAGCTGGTCCATCGTGACTTGTTGGTAGTAGAAAGTTGTGAATTTGTAACCTGGATTTTGCCAGGGCTTTTTTCCCAAATCCCAAACGCATGTCCTCCTCCTCAGCCGTGGTTACCACAGCGAGAGGTCATGTGATATGGTTGTCATGTGATTTACGTACATCATGTGAGTATCTACCTATAGTACGTCGTGCAAGCGCATGTAGTAGCGCACCAGCGCCGCGTACCCCTTCGTTTCGCGCGACCGCACGAGGTTCGCGGCGTCTATGTTGAGCGGCGAGTCTGGTTCCGGCAGCCCCAGCAGCGTCTGCACCGCCAGCAGGCTGCTCGCCAGCGTCCACGCAGGCGTCCACTGCGATTTGAGCACGTCGAGGCAGATCTCGCCGGTCTTGAAGTCGACGTTTGGGTGGCATATTCGGTCCTCAAACTCCATCACCGGCGGATGCAGCGGGTATGCTGGCGGAACATGGATGCGCACGCGCCACTTGCCCCCCTCGTACGGCGTTCCCGGCGGGCCCTTAAGCACTGCCCGCCACTCAAACAGGTTCTCGTCAATTGGCCCGAGACTCTCCAAGTGAGGATGCACGCCGCCCGCAGCTGCCGCCTCCTTCATCAACCGCTTCGCCATGAGTGTGGGGAAGATGGAGCGCACGTGACTCATCTTCACTGCCGCTAATTAGGTGAGCGCTAATTCGGCCCCCTGGGCCAACCTCTTTTTTCTCAAGGTACTGCATTGGGGAATACTGTCGTTTTGATTGTGGCTTCTTTTGAAAAAGAAGCAAAACTTTTTGTGGTGTGAGGTTTCAGTAGATAGACCTGCCACAAAAGCTTTTTAGAAGAAGTTATAGTTCCGTTAATTGTGGTCTCTTTTGAAAAAGAACTATTCAGATAATTGCGGCTTCTTTTAAAAAAGAAGCAAAACTTTTTGTGGCAATTGGCTTCGCCAATTGAATATGAGGTTTCTGTTATTAGACCCAATTGCCTCCAAAGTTTTGCTATTTTTTAAAGAAGTCATAGTTCGGTTAGTTCTGGTTTCTTTTGAAGCTGCGGTTAGGAAATGCAGAATACTGTCGTTTTAATTGTGGCTTCTTTTGAAAAAGACGCAAAACTTTTGTAGCAATTGGCTTCGCCAATTGAGTATCAGGTGTCAGTGGTTTGACCCAATTGGCGCATCTAATTGCCACCAAGGTTTTGCTTCTTTTTTTAAAAAAGTCATATTTCGGCTGATTGTGGTTTCTTTTGAAGCTGCGATTGTGAAATGCTGTATACTGTCGTTTTAATTGTGGCTTCTTTTGGAAAAGAAGCAAAACTTTTGTAGCAATTGGCTTCGCCAATTGAGTTTCAGGTGTCAGTGGTTTGACCCAATTGGCGCAGCCAATTGCCACTAAAGTTTTGCTTCTTTTTCAAAAGAAGTCATATTTCGATTAATCGTGGTTTCTTTTAAAAAACGTTATTGTGGCTTCTTCTAAATTTTGTAGCATTCGCCAATTGAGTGTGAGTTTCAGTGGTTTGACCCAATTGGCGCAGCCAATTGC